>VMDO01035398.1:0-16118 GCA_007922755.1 Pedetes capensis | reverse complement strand
ATCTTCTTTTCTGGGCCAAGAGAGTGAGTGGCGCTCCACACCACTGGTTTGTGCAATACATTGTTTGCTAGTTTTCTTCCATAGATTATAAACGTTCTGGAATGGAATCAGCCACCATCTGCGGAGAGGATCGAGGGAGGATTTATGGCTCCTCTCCCCAGTGCCTGAGCTCAGGCACAGTTGGGAATTGTACAGTCACGGGACAAGGTCTACATCTACACGCCATGTATGCATGCAAGTCAAAGTGTGGCCCATTAGGTCATGGGAGCTAATGAAATTGTAGAACTCGGAGGTGGCCGTGCTTAAAAATACTGCCTTTGTGCCTCAAGGAACACAGTGGTGATCAGACACGGCACCTGGCTGACTTTGCACTCCATTCTGAGTCAGCTAGTAAGGGAAGGAATCAGGAGACCGAGCCAACAGCACAGAGTAATTTCAAAAATAGTATCTCTCACTGGAAAACCTACAGATGAATAGTAAAGAAGGCTGAGTCTGTATCCAAGGAAAAGCAAGAGAGAAATTGCTGGTGTTACCGACTAAAGGCTAAATACTTCTCTTGGATGCAGACAAGTAATTCCAATGGCCTCCATAGACCCACAGCATGTGCAAGCCAATGACAAAATTTGATCAATAAAGAACTCTTGGTCATCTGGGGCACCATATTTATCATGAAACCTGGAAAACCAGGAAAGTTAAACTCTATGGGTGGATCAAAAGAAGTGGTTTCTGAATATTTGTTGTTATTAAGGAAGTTTGAGGCAATACTGAGAAAATATTTTTGATGGGACTCCCAACAGTTTCTGCTTGCTTTTGTTGGATCTGTTCGGTTTCCTTTTGTGAGCTATTTGCTGTGGTACATTCCTGACTTTTTGGACATGCTGCAGTATGGAAATCTTTCAGAATGCATTCCATCATTTAACAGTGAGGCATTCAGGGATCCTCACAAGGAATGGAAAAGGTTCTGCTTTCTGGGCCTATTTGGAGAAGAACTCTTCCTTTGTCTCTCAGTTTCGGGAACTCAATCATTCCAATCCTAGCAAGTGTTCGCATAGAGAATCTGGGTGTCTAGGATTTAGACCCAATGAGTTCTGAGATTTCCTGCCCATGTGTGTACCACCAGAGACTTTGTGGTTTAATACCCTATGATCATAAGGCTCAGTATCTGCCATAGGCATTCACTGAGGAAGATCTTGTCTCTCCCCCTCCCTCCCTCCCTTCCCCACCCTTCTCCCTCCATACTAACTCTTAGGGCACTTCTGGAATTGGATTTGCCTCTATGAGCACCTGAACCTGGGAGTGGAAAAATAGCAGGCATGTTTTGGAAGGTGATGAATAGGTTGTTGTTGTTGTTAGGTGCTGTCAAGTTGGTGTCCAACTCATAGCGACCCTATGTATAACAGGTGAAACGCTATTGTCAGTGCTTCTCTGCTAGTCATAGGGTTTTCAATGGCTGATTGTTTTGGGAATGGGTTGCTAGGTCTTTCTCCCAATGAATAGGTAGAAAATATTTAATATGTAGGGCCACGTATGCACACAGTAAAGTACTTAATAAATGTTAATTATAGACACTGATATTAGGTGCCACTGAATTATGTCTGACTCATAGTGACTGTCATAGGGTTTTCAATGACTGATTGCTTTGAGAGTGGACTGCCACATTCTTCTCCCATTTTGCGGTGCTGGGGATTGAACCCAGGGCCTCAGAGAGTGCAGTGGGGCACTCTATCAACTGAGCTAAACCCCAGCACACTAATAAACATTTTAACAGTATTTATCATTAAACAGCACAGTAATAGCATAGAAAAATGTTTAAAGATAATTTAATTCCAAATCCCACGATTTCTAATGCATCAACCATTTTCATTTTATATCCATTCATTTGTTTGTTCAAAAAATATTTACTCAGCTCCGTCCATGTTGCAAACACTGGCATAGAACATTTGCAGGTTCTAGTCTCACCTTGGTGCATATGATATGCCTATCCAATTTCTGAGGTAAGCCCAGCAGAGGCCATTTTCTCATACACTTACATGTGTTTCTACTAATAGCTTAATCTGTAGAAATGAATCCTTCAAGACACCATGTCATCATTTATTTGATCATTCTTCTGCTATGTAATAGGATGCTTCCTCCCAAATTTTCAATATTATACAAAATGTAATAAGAGGTTGGGCACCACAATACACGTCTGTATTCTTAGCAACCCAGGGGGCAGCAGCAAGCAGGATTGAAAGTTTGAGGCCTGAGACAGCCTGCACAACTTAGTAAGACTTTGTCTCAAAATAAAAAAATTTAAAAGAGGCTGAGGGGGTGGCTTAGTGGTAAAGCACTTGCCTAGCATGGGTGAGGCCCTGGGTTCAACTCCCCAGTATTGGGAAAAAAAGAAAAAAAGAAAAAAAGAAAAAAAATACACATAGAAAACTTAAATTTCATTACTATTACTGGCCAAGTTGTTGTTGTTAGGTACCATCGAGTTGTGACCCACTCATAGTGACCCTCATAGGGTTTTCAATGGCTGATTGTTTCAGGATCGTCTTGGGAGTGGATTGCCATGTCCTTCTCCCATTTTTACAGTGCTGGGAATCCAACCTGGGACCTCCGAGACTGCAGATCAGCGCTCTACCAACTGAGCTAAATCCCAGCCCTTACTGGCCAAGAAATATGTTAATAGGAAAGCAATAGTCTTTTGGGCCCCTCAAATAGAGGTCTAACAGCAATAAGTTCTCGTAAATGCAAATTATTACCATGAGCCTCATTTCTCTGAGATGTTTTTGAAGTGTCTTCTCTTTACATCTTCAAACTCTTCTGTGCTTGTTTCCTATTCGGCTTCATTTGTAAATTTGCTCAAATCTTTCCTACTCTTAAACACCCTTCTTCAAAGCTTGTGATGCACCCTGATCACCATCTTCTTTCTTTATTTTCCGCAGTGCTGGGGATGGAACCCAGTGCATAGCACACACCAGGCAAGCGCTCCATCGCTGAGCTACATCCCAGCCCTGATTATCTTCTTCCTTAATCCATTTTTCTCCCAGCCATTCTTCATTCCACTCTAATGTGGTTTCTACTTCTTCCCCTGACCCCCAAATTGCAGTGGCTGAGCAAGGTTCCTGGTGACTCCAAAATGCATCTTCAGCTGCTACTTTGCCCTGTGTTGATTTTTCTGTAGTGCCAGCCACTATCAATGCCCCTTTCCTTCCCCTAACCCTCACCCTCCCTGACGTTGTGCCCCCTTCATTCCCCTGCTCCCGAAAGGCCTCTCTAGCAGACATTTCTCTTTTCTCTCTTCTGTTCTCCTGGATGCTGAGAGTCTGCAGCTTTTGTCTTTTGTAGCTTTCCACTCTCATCGGCATGGATTTCCTCCCTGACTATCCAACAGAATCTCCTGTGGTTCTTTCAGAAAATTAAAAAGTAAAAGTACCTATGCCCCATCTCCAAGGATTGACATGGTTCTAGGTAAGGCCTGGACACCTGGATTTTTTTTTTTTTTTAAACATCACAGTGATTCTAATGTGATATTCGCTGCTCTTTTTCCTCTGTGTAGGTGATTTCCTCTGTTAAATAATGCTTGAATGCCTATCGTGTGCCAGATACCATGTGAGGCCACTGGAATAGTAAGAATAAGACCTGCAGCTGTACCACTGTTCTGATCCCATCAGATCTCGGAAGCTAAGCAGGGTCAGGCCTGGTTAGTACTTGGATGGGAGACCTCCTGGGAACACCAGGTGCTGTAGACTTGGGAGAAGGACCCAGCAACCCACTCCCAAAAAACAATCAGCCATTGAAAACTCTAAGAATAGCAGAGAAGCCCTGACAATAGTGTTTTGTCGGTTGTACATAGGGTCACTATATGTTGGACACTGACCCAAAAGCACCTAACAACAACAAAAAGAAGACATCCAGGGTATCTCTTGTCACTGAGTTTATCCTTAAACATGAGGGATACAATTTAAGAAGCCACTATACGAACAGGATTAGTTGTTGTGATAGGAAAAGAGCTGGGTGTTATGAAGATGCCATTCTCCCAGCTTTGGGGAAGGCCGGGGAGGGCTTCCTGGGTAATCAGCATTTGCCAGTTAAAGGAAAGGGCTGTTCATACATGACCAAGGTGTCTGAGGGCCAGGAGGCAAGAAGGAGATTCCCTGTTGGGGTCATGAATAGGTACAGTACGGCGGAAATCTGGGAAAGGCAAGGGCAGCGGGCTGGGGGGATCAGGTGAGGTAGGAGGTGGCAGAAAGCCATGGAGGGCTTCTCCCATATCCATGGAATGTCTGTGGCCCACACTGCCCTCCAGAGTTCTAGATCATCTGCAAATTGTGGATGTGGTTATTCCACAAGGAAAGTTCCACACAGATCAAACTGGACTCCATATTTCCCTCTGAATCCTACTTGCCTCCATGGTCCCCACCTCTGTGAATGGCACTATCACTTACCTAATTGCCCAAACCAGAATCAGTCTTGACATCTTCCCCTCCCTCAGCTTCCCTATCCCATTAAGCACCCAGTCCTTTTATTGTTTTGTTTTGTTTTGTTTTTTCAGCATTGGGAAGTCAAACCCAAATGCATGGGGCAAGTGCTCTACCACGGAGCTGCACACCCAAACTCACTTTTATTTTTTACTTTGAGACAGGATCTTCCTGAGTTGAGCAGACCACCTATGGCCCCAAACTGGAGATCCTCCAGCTTCAGTATCCCAAGTCCTGGGATTATAGGGGTGTGCCACAGCACACCTGTAATCCAGTTCTGATACAGTTTAGGATGTTCTCAACTTCTCCAATCCAACCCCAGGCCCACTGATCATGACTGTGTTCCTCCAAATTCTTAGCTGCCGGGGAAAGAATGTCTTGTCTTGTCTTTTTTTTTTTTTTTTTTTTTTTTTTTTACAGTACCGCAGTGCTAAACCTAGGCCTCACATATACTTTGTAAGTGCTCTACCACTGTGCATCTGCCCCCAGCCCATTTTTTACTTTCTATTTTGAGACAGGGCCTTGCTAAGTTACACAGGCTGCCTCTGGCCTCAAACTTTAGATCCTCCTGCCTCTGCCTCCCAAGTTGCTGGGTTTACAGGCTTGGGCTACCATGCCTGGCCTGCTTTGTTTTTTCTAATGTATGTTTTAAGAAATATTGATCACAGCCCAGAGTTCAAAATAAGAAGTAGAAATGTGTTGCAGGTGCAGCTCAGTGGTAGAGAGCTTGCAAAATCTGTGCAAGGCCTGGGTTCAGCCCCTCAGTACTGCCAATATGTGTGTGTGTGTGTGTGTGTGTGTGTGTGTGTGTGTGTGTACATGTGTGTATGCACACACACACACACATATATGTATCACTCAGAATTATTGGGAAGACTGAAGAAATAAACTTGGCTGAGCTTTTGAGAACGATTGTAATTTCACATTGTGACAGGTAGTCGTGGTGGCCTGAGCAAGAGGAATTTTCAGACTGCAGGGCTTCGGCCCTCAAATTGACAGTCCTGGACAAAGTAGCAAGGCTGGTCATCCTGTCTGCAAACTGCACTGAGAACCAGGCCACCCAGAATGAGTAGAAGCCTCTGTTACCATGAGGCAGCTGCCAAATCAGGGAGCCTGTGGTGCCCACTCCTGATGTTTCTCCCATCTGTGCAGCCAAAGCTCTGCACTGAGCAATTCCCCACTTAAAAAACCTTATACATAGGGGAGGGTAAGTGGTAACCTATATGAATAATGTTTATCAATATGCATATATGGAAATATCACAATGAAAAGCATGTCAAAATGAAACACATTAAGATGTGCATTAAAAATTTCTAATAAAAAAAAACCTTATGCAAATGTTTTGAAGTGGTAGAATCTCAACAGCATCTTTAGCCATAGCTGCAAGGGACCCTGGGAAGTATGATTTTTAGCTTCCCAACCCCTGCATGCTGGCAAGAATTGGAATAGATGTCAGGTGAGAAAATCTCTGGTATTTGCCATGGTACCATTGTAACTTCTAGCCAGGATTAGTAGCATGACTCTTAGACATTACCTTTTCTCAAGCTGGGCATGGTGGCGCACAGCTATAATCCCAGTGGCTCGGGAGGCGGAGGCGGGAGGATCGCAAGTTCAAGAACAGAGGTACTCTGCATAATTTAGCAAGACCCTGTCTCAAAAAGTAAAAAAATGGGCTGAGGGTGCAGCTCAGTGGTCCAGCACTTGCAGAGCATGCAAGGGCAAGGCCCTGGGTTCAACCCCCACTTCCGCAAAAAAAAAAAAAAAAAAAGAACTTACCTTGTCTCAGCTGAGTGTGGTGCCTGTCACACAGCTGTAATCCCAGCACTTGTAAAGCTGAGGCAGGAGGATTACAAGTTCAAGGCTAGCCAGAAATATACAGAAGGTACTGCCCATCCCCCCCTCCCCTCACATACCCCTCAAAAAAAGATAAAAAAAAAAAATTGCCTGGTCTCAAATATCACCCTCTTCAATGTTCAGCTCTGCATTGACATTAATTTTAAGATAAACCTAAACTGGATAGTTTAATACTTCCCCATTTAATACTGTTATTTTAGGTGCCATCGAGTTGAATCTGACTCATAGGGACCCTATGTACAACAGATCGAAACACTCCCTACTTCTGCACCAGGCACACAATCTTATTTATGTTTAAGCCCATTGTTGCAGACACTGTGTCAGTCCATCTGGTGGAAGGTTTTCCTTTTTTCATTGACCTACCACTCTCCCAATTACTACTCTGCTATTTACTTTTAATTTATTCATTATTTTCTATGTGTGTATTTTGGTGCTAGGAATCGAACCTGGGGGCTATTCCATTGTTGTTTTTTTGTTG
Source organism: Pedetes capensis (assembly GCA_007922755.1). NCBI lineage: Eukaryota > Metazoa > Chordata > Mammalia > Rodentia > Pedetidae > Pedetes > Pedetes capensis. The sequence continues at coordinate 9,323 of VMDO01035398.1, read as the reverse complement.
TTTGTTTGTTTCGTGGTGCCGAGACTGAACCCCAAGATTTTCTTGCTAGGCAAGCACCCTACCATTGAGCTACATCTCCAGCCTGTAGACATGAAATGTTTTATGAAACTTTCAATCAGCTTGAAAAGATTATTTTCTTACACTGGTTAACCTTCCCCCCAGTTCTTTCCTTCAAGTTTTATCCTACCCTACCCCCCATTTTTATAGAACAAAACATCTTGGGGCTGAGGATGTACATCAGTGTAGAATATGTGCATATCATGCATGAGGCCCTGGATTCAAAAACAAATAAATAAACAAAACCAATAAACAAGCAAACAAGTCAATTTCTGCCCAGCCTGGAATAAATCATTGTGAATTGTCCTTCGTTGGTGTAGATTTAAAGTGAATTTATTTATGGATTTACTAGTAAATGTTTTGCCCCTTCGCTTCAATTTATCTTTAAGTTACTAGAGAAAGAGAGAAAATTTTCATACAAGTACTTTACTGCTTTTGTTTCGATCGACAAAGTGTAGCTTTTTCTTTTTTGAGGATCTTTATCAATGCTGTTGCTGAGGAAAGCTCCTGTACATGATGATTTGTATTATTTACTTTTTTTTTCCCATATGTGTCCCATTTAGGTCAGGAAATTGACATTTCAGCCTTGAAGACGTAGGCCAGATGTTGGTTCACTGGCTGAAGGATGGATTTCCTGCCCCGATAGGTGACCTCTGAAAGCAAAATAGGCTTTTTCTTAATGGATGGACCGTCCAAATGACCTCATTTCTAGAACAAGCGTTCTTTGTTAAGTGTCTCTTTGCTGTTGGAATCAACATCATCTGATTCTTGAGAACATTCATTAGATGAAGGGTAGCTAGCACCTAGTTATTGCATTTATCAGACATAGGAAATAAATTTGTCTAGAAAATGCTTTCTTTAAAAAAAGTTGTTTTGCATTCACTGAGAGGGAAATGGTACAGAAAATCTGGTGGCTGCTCTTCCCTATTAATATTTCCTTTAAATTTCAAACCTCATTTAGGCCAGCACTGCCCATAGGATCAGCGCATGTTATATACTTCCCTAAACAGGGAATTGTTCCACCAAGCTTGTCCAAGACACTAATTAAAGAAGCAGCCCTGACCCCAATGTCCTGTAACTCAAGCCTTCTATCTCCACATGAGAGACGCTCATTGAGGCAGTCCCGTGGCGCCACCTCTTTTGATGAGTTCTTCACAGAGTTCATTTATTTATATCTTCAATTGTGTAAGGCAGCTGAGAGAAACTGAGATAACCGAGCCTTTGTGTATGTGTATGTGTGTGTTTGTGTGGGGCACAGGAAGTGCAATTTGAAAGAAAGGACCCATGAGACGAAAATGGCCTTCAGTAAGTGGGGGAAGTCCACAGGACTTCCTATACATGGGAAGGAGGGGAGCTAGGTCTCCTAAAAAGGAAGATCTGGGTTTCTAAGGTTCTGAAATAATAGAATTTTATAGCTGAAGGGAAAGTTGAGAGTTTCTTTTCAGGAACAAGAATGGGAGTGTCTGTTTGTAATAGGCAGCAGATAAATGTTGTTGTTAGGTGATGTCCAGTGGAGTCCGACTCATAGTGACTCTACGTACAGCAGATCGAAACACTTTCCTATTCTGTGCCAGGCACACAATCTTATTTATGTTTAAGCCCATTGTTGCAGACACTGTGTCAATCCATCTGGTGGAGGGTTTTCCTTTTTTTCATTGAAAATCTTGTTGCTTGTGATCTGAGATCTGAGCTTCTCCATGAAAGACATAGAAGGGAAGGAAAGAGGGGTATAGGCAGAGTTAACAGCACAGCTGGGCAGTGCACCCAAGACTGGAGGTTCTTCCTCAAGTAATTCCCATAATAAATTCACAACTTTTTTTTAAAAAGTGAGTAAAGGATGACACACTTTCCTTTGTTTTAATGAGTCAACATGTTTTTCACAGAATGTTATGCCTTTAAAAAGTATTCCTACATAAATGTCATTAATCATAAATTTGTTCTCATTGAAGTGTTGTACTTCAGTGTTTACCTGAAACGAGTCATCTTTTGTCCTGTATACTACAAAATTGTGGCACCTCAAAGAAGCAGAGCAGTTTGAACTGAAGCTTTTAAATGTAGTAAACAAAAAAAATTTTTTTTACCACAACTATGTTTAAGCAACACAGACAATCAAGTAAGCATTTTCATAGGGTAAAGTTTATAAAATAGACAAGATGGATGAATCGGTTGGGGGATAGATACTTCCCAGCTGTGCTTTTAAATTTGTCCTTGTGTAACTTGGAAATACTTAACATAATCTCCGATCTCCTATTAACACATTTTAAAAAATGTTTTTCTACGCGAAAAAGATTAAAAAAAAAAAAAAAAAAAAAACCAGAGATGTGGCTCACACCTGTAATCCCAGCGATTTGGGAGGCAGAGGCAGGAGGATCGCAAGTTTGAGATCAGAGTCAATTTGCGTAATTTAATAAGACCTTGTCTCAACAAGTAAAAATGTGGGCTGGGGGTGCATCTCAGTGGTCCAGCACTTGCAAAGCTTGCAAGTGCAAGGGCCTGAGTTCAACCCCCAGTACTGAAAAAAAAAAAGCAGAGAATATGATTGTAAAAATCATTCTTTCTTTATGTTTTCTTTTTTCCTACTCTTTAATGCCAAGTCCTTCTCATACAATCTCATAGCTCTCTACAAGAGAGATTGTGCTTCTCTTAATTCAAAAGTCACTTTATGGGGCCAGTGCACCCATAATCCTAGCAATTCAGAAAGTAGAGTTAGAACAATCATGAGTTCGAGGCCAGTTGCAGCCTGAATAGCTAATCAATATCATGACTCAAAAAAAAAAATAAATAAAAATAAAAATAAAAAGAGTGGCGCGCAACCCAGTGATAGAGTACCTACATCTTCACTTCAACCCCAAGTACAAAAAAATAACAGTAAAAACCCTCACTTTAAGCTGGGTGCAGTGGTGCATGCCTGAAATCTCAGTGGTTTAGGAGGCGGAGGCAAGAGGATCGCAAGTTTGAGACCAGAGGCAGTCTGCATAACTTAGTGAGACCCTGTCTCAAAAACTAAAAAAATGGGCTGGGAGTGCAGCTCAGTGGTCCAGCACTTGCACAGCATGCAAGCGCGAGGCCCTAGGTTCAACCCATAGTAGCACAACAAAACAAAACAAAACAAAACAAAAAAACCCCTCACTTTAGGGTGAGTTTGAGACAGGAGCAAAAGACAGGAAAAATTCAGAAGTCCTGGGAAGGGAGAGAAGCCCTTCACCCTGGGATCTAGTCTGTGGTTCTCACTGACCTAGAGCCCAAAGAGTTTCAACACAACTAACAAAATCAAAACTGCTATCTCAAACAGGCCTGTTGAAATAGCACATGAACCACACTTAAGGTCAACAATGTATGGGATCTTTGAGTTTAACCTTATTGGCACTACTCATCTGTGAGCCTAAACAATGTACCTCATAAACTACCTTACCATTTCATTTGCAAAAGGAAATTCTTTTTTTTTTTTTTAGTTTGGTAGTGGGAGTTGAACCCAGGGCATCGCGCTTGCTTGCTCTGCAAATGCTGGACCACTGAGCTGCACCCTCAGCCCATTTTTTTTTTTTTACTTTTTGAGACAGGGTCTCCCTAAATTACGCAGACTGCCTCTGGTCTACGAACTTGGGATCCTCCTGCCTCCACCTCCCGAGCTGCTAGGATTACAGGAGTGTGCCACCGCGCCTGGCGCAAAAGGAAATTTTTTACGATAAGAGAAATAAGTAAACCAGCTTATTTTTTAACTTAATTTTTAAATTTAACCTTTGAATTTAGTCATAAATTACATCCTTTGAGCAATGTAACTTGAAAAGCCACAAAATCATATGTCTGTAAGTCTGTATATATATTTATATATATGTATATGTATATATGGGAGAAGGATGTGGCAACCTGCTCCCAAGGCAATCCTGAAACAGTCAGCCATTGAAAACCCAATGAGGGTCGCTATGAGTCAGACTCGACTCGATGGCACCTAACAATAACAATAACATATGTATATATAGTTAAGACCTCTATTGCCATAGCACCCTGGTGTCTGATTCCATCAAATCTCAGAAGCTAAGCAGGGTCAGGCCTGGTTAGTACTTGGATAAGAGCCTGCCTGAGAATACCAGGTGCTCTAGGCTTGGGAGAAGGACCTGGCAGCCCACTCCCAAAAAACAATCAGCCATTGAAAACCCTATGAATAGCAGAGAAGCACTGACATAGTGCCAAGCATGGCACAGTGTTGAGTAGTGTTTCATTCTGTTGTACATAGGGTCACTATGAAGTCAGACCTGACTCAACAGCACCTAATGACAATTGTTAAGACACTTAAGCGTGGCTCTCTCTCTCTCAGTGCTAAGTGTAAGCATGTAACATCTTAGATTTTCTTAATAAATCCCAACTTTGCATCATAGTGACTTGTCCTGAAATTATTTTCTGCAGTGTGAGTCAAAATCTTGGCCCTCCCTGAGGAGAGATCCGTAAGGGAGGGACTCCTCAGGAGACAGCCTGGGTTGTGTCTCCCACTGCTGGTGATAAATTGAAGTCTTCCCAAGCCTTGCCTCTCGAGCTTCCCCTCAAACAATATGGCACTCAATTCGAGTTGTTGTTGTTGTTGTTGTTACGTGCCATCGAGTCGGTATCCGACTCATAGCGACCCTCTGTACAACAGGGGAAACACTATTGCCAGTGCTTCTCTGCTGTTCATAGGGTTTTCAATGGCAGATTGATTTTTGGGAGAGGGTTGCCAGGTCTGTCTCCCAAGCCTACAGCACCTGGTGTTCCCAGGCGGTCTCCCATCCAGGTACTAACCAGGCCCGACCCTGCTTAGCAGCTGAGATCTGACAAGATCAGATGCCACAGGGCTACAGCTGCAGGCCAATTCGAGTAGCGCACTATTTTCATTCGCATGGGCATCTGTAGATGACCCACCAGAATTTTGCTTTCTGTCTATAATGTATGTTATCAAATATAATGTGTGGGTTCACAATCCTCATAGTTCAGAATTACAAGGGGATTTTGAAACCATGTAGCCTGGTTTAGGATAGTGGCGCACACCTGTAATCCCAGCACTTGGGAAGATGAGGCAAAGGAATGAGAGTTCAAGGCCAGCCTGGGCTACATAGTGAGCCCTTGTTTCAAAACATAACAAAATAGCGGGGCGTGGTGGCGCATGCCTATAATCCCAGCAGCTGGGAAGGCAGAGGCAGGAGGATCGCAAGTTGGAAGCCAGAGGCAGTCTGCACAATTTAGGGAGACCTTGTCTCAAAAAGTAAAAAAAGTGAGCTGAGGGTGCAGCTCAGTGGTCCAGCACTTGCAGAGCATGCAGGCGCGAGGCCCTGGGTTCAACCCCCAGTACTGCAAAAAAAAAAAAAAAAGAACAAAACAACCCCCCCAAACAAAAACAACAGAAAACAAAACAAAGGAAATAATCTAGTCTGCCCTATGGTGTAAAATGAAAATATCTGTGACAGTACTATGGTTTCTGATAGAATAACTTCCAGACAGAATCGTGATGTTTACATAGCATCGACACCAATGAAGACCATGTAATGGGCTTGGCTAAGCATTGCTTATCACAGTTCAGAAAAAAAAAAATTATTTATATCCCTGCATCCTCACTTTGTTTATTTTTTCTCCCTGGCCTTTTCTGGCTGTCTTCACTTTGTTTTAATTTCTCTTTATTTAGCTCTTTTCTCATCTCTCTTACCAAATATTCCTTGATAAAGGGGCTTTTAAACAGCTAATAGTTTTGCATGGGTTTGGCTCACCTTTAAGGCATTTGTTTAAAAAAAAAATTGTTAGAAATGGCAACGAGGAAAAACACTTTAGCCTGTTGGTCTTTCCTTGAATCCAGTTCCCCAAGGCATTGTGGAATGCCCCATGCAGGAGTGCCAGGGAGGGTTGCTGAGTGTTGGCAGGAATTAAATGAGCTTATGTATTTTCATTGTTCAATTTCATTGGCAGGCAGTATTGTCAAATTGTACTATTTACCGTCTTTCAGATTTAATCTATGTTATAAGCAGAATGGGAGAAGGACCCGGCAACCCACTCCCAAAAATCAATCGGCCACTGAAAACTCTATGAACAGCAGAGAAGCACTGATAATAGTGTTTCCCCTGTTGCATGCAGGGTCGCTACGGGTCGGATACCAACTCAACAGCACCTAACAACAATAACAACATAAGCAGAATATGTGTTGTTTCAAAAAAAAAAAAAAAAACCCCAAATATTTAAGTGAGTCTCTGTTGCTAAAACAAGTGAAATTCTTATGGAGAATATATTTTAATTTAAATATTTAATTGTCTGCCCTTTAAAACCAAGTATCTCTGAATATTTGATTTGGGATCTCCATTCACTTATCCCTTGACAGCTTCTTTTACCAGTCAATTTTTAAAAACAATCTACTGGTATAGTTTTAAAAATATGTTCTGTGTTAAAACTTCATATTTCCTCAGCAACACGCTCTTTGTACTCATTCTGACCTGCCCAAAGGTTGCAAGGGCTCTCAAATTGAAGCACACATCACTGTCCTCTGGGGAGTGTGTTAAACACAGATTGCTAGTCCTACCCCCAGAGGGGCTGACTCAGTAGGCTTGGGATGAGTCCTGGGAGTTTGCATTTCTAACACGTTCCCGGATGGTGGTCATGATGGTGTTCTCACTTTGAGAAGCACTGCTCCAAATCCTAGGAAATGACGGCAGTGCGGTTTTAGGCGCAGGTGGCGAAGATGGAGAGAAGTGGATGAATTGGATCTAGATTTAGGACATCAAATGAGCAGGGCTCATCCTTCGTTTGGATGGGAGTGATGCTGAGAGGATAAGGCTGGTAGCTACAATGAGAAGCGAGGTGGGAACGCTGATCATGGTGGAAAATGTTAAGTTCCATCTTGGGAAAGTTCCAGTTTCAATGGAAGGTGGGAAGGGAAGGGAAACAATGTAAAAGGATAAAGGGGGAGAAGATAATCTCAATGTAAATGATGCAACTGCATGAGTGCATGGGAAAAACAGGGGAATATAACCATAAGTGCATATGAGTTTTACTACATATTAATCAATAGGTTCCACAAACTTTGTAAGTTGATGAAAGTATAACAAAAGTGCTGTAATAGTTGCATAATGGAAAAAGCAAATGCTGTATTTTTTATTTTAATTTTTTAATTTTTTTGTGGCACTGGGTGTTGAGCCCAGGGCCTTGTGCTTGGATGCTTTTCAGGTGCTGGAACACTGAGCTGCACCCTCAGCTCATTTTTTTTTTTTTAACTTTTTTGAGACAGGGTCTCGCTAAATTACTCAGACTGCCTCTAGTCTTGAAGTTATGATCCTCCTGCCTCTGTCTCCCAAGCCGCTGGGATGACAGGTGTATGCCACCATGCCCGGCCGCAAATGCTATATTACTCTGTACACCACCAACATTTATCAATAAAGGGAAAGAAGAAAAACAGGAAAGTTGGTTGTAATCAAGTATAATGCCTAGTAGAGAGTCAATTTTCAATAAATGATAGCTTTTTATATTGCTATGGGCTGGGATTTAGCTCAGTTGGTAGAGCTTCTCTGCAGTCTCTGAGGTCCCAAGTTCAATTCCCAGCACTTCAAAAATGGGAGAAGGGCCTGGCAATCCACTCCCAAGGCGGCACCTAATAACAACAACATTTATATTGCTGGGGGTTTAAGCTCAGTTGGTAGAGTGCTGCCCTGCACTCTCTGAGGCTCTGGGTTCAATCCCTAGTACCATGAAAATGAGGAAAAGACATGGCAATCCACTCCTGAAGCAAACTCGAAACTATCAGCCATTGAAAACTGTATAAATAGCAGAGAAATACTGACACAGTGCCGGGCATGACACAGGGTCAGGTAGTGCTGCATTCTGTTGTACCTAGGGTCGCTATGAGTCAGACCTGATTGGATGGCATCTAACAACAGCAATAGTTTCGCCATGAAAACCCAAGAGGGCCTGGGGCTATAGCTCAGTGGTAGAATACTTGCCTAGCATTTGTGAGACCCTGGGTTGGATCCCCTAGCCCCACAAAAAATAAATACACAAACAAAAGAAAACTGAAGAGTCCTCATAACCACATTTTGCTAAAGGTAACCTCACGACTCCATTACTCAGCAACCACATTCCAGGGCTAGGAATGCCTCTTTCATGTGATTCAAGAGCTTGAGGTCTGAACAAGGAAATTTCCTGTTTATGCATATATCCTCATACGGTAAATGGGTGAGGAAGGAAGAGGATAGGGCAGGAAAAGGGGCGAGGTTCTCCTTCATAGAGATTCTTATGTGATCACAGATAACCTCAGAACCATGTTAAATAGAGGGAATTTTCCTTTTTTATAGATGAGATAATTGGCTAATGTCTTATAGAAACTCTAGTAAAAATTCAAACCTAGTTTTGTCTTGACCCATTATAATTGTGCTCGTTACTGTAATGTAAAATTGTACGCTCACTGTCAAAGGCTAGACCGTTCTTTTGTTGCTATAATGACCTACTTAAGCTACAACTGTACCCTGAATGCCCTGCAATTTCTAGAAGAGTAGCTTTTCTAAACTTTTGTAATCCTGACCCACAGCAAGAACAACTTCTTGCAAAGCAAGCCAGTATAAACATGGATATGTCTATGTATATGTGCTGTACACTTACCTGGGCAATAATATGTTAGAGTCTAATTTCCAGTAAAACGTACAGAGATCACTACATTATCAATATTCTCAATAAATACATTCTGATACATTTCTGTTCTCTTGTTATAATAAATGTTTATCAGGCCCCACAGGATTGGTCTCACAATTCCAACAAGAACCCCAGTTGACAGAAAAAGGAAAGCGGGATGTTAGTATACTCATCTTCGGTGGAGTACCTGTAATCACCTGCCTTGCAGAAGTTTGAGGGAATCAAATGTTGTACACCATGGAAAGAAACTTTAAAATATCAGGTGGTTCTTTGTGCAGTATTCACTTGCACTGACCATTCAGGTTTTCCGAAATTTAGTTCTTTATCTACAAAATGAGAGATTTGACCCTCATTTCTTCTTCAAGCTCTTCCTTACCTTGGAATAGAATACGCTATTATAAAAAGTCCTCTGTAACTGGTACCTCCCTGGGACTTTGAAAGAATGGTGACAATGATGATGATACTGATACTTTTATAAGGAAAAAGAAACTTAAAAAGCTCCTGAAGGGATTTTTAGAACAAATGAGAAAAGACTCAACCTTACAGTAATAATCAGACTCATTTCTAGTTAACTTATGAAAGTTGATGAATAAAGAGGTTCAGCTTCCTTTTTTAAGTGCTCAAAATTATTCATG
>VMDO01035397.1:0-16128 GCA_007922755.1 Pedetes capensis | reverse complement strand
ATAATAGTCATATTAACTGGTCTTCCTTGTAGGCGTATGGATATTATTCTATCACTGACAACATTGTATTTCAGGATAGATCTTGAGATGTCTTTTTTGATGATGAATGCAACCCCATTTCTCTTTAGTTTATCATTCCCAGCATAGTAGACCATATGATTGTCTGACTCAAAATGGCCTATGCAGGTCCATTTGAGCTCACTGATGCCTAGAATGTCAATGTTTATGCGCTCCATTTCTCTTTTAACGATTTCTAATTTTCTTAGATTCATACTACATACATTCCATGTTCTAATTATTAATGGATGTTTACAGTTGTTTCTCCTCATGTTGAATCATGCCACATCAGCAAGTTGAGCACCCTGGGGCTTATTCCATTTCCATCATCACAGTAGACTCTACTTTGAGGAAGCAACTCTTCCCCGGTAGTCTTTTGAGTACCTTCCAACCTGGCGGGCTCATTTTCCAGCGCTATATCTGACAGTGTTTCTTTGCTCTTCATAGTGTTTTCAATGGCTAGTTGTGTCAGGCGTGGTTCGCCAGCTCCTACTCCCTAGTCTGTCTTAGTCTGGAAGCTCAGCTGAAAACCTGTCCACCATGGGTGACCTTGCTCATATCTGAGATACCAGTATCAGAGCTCTCAGTCTCATCTCAACACACAAGCCCCCACAGTGCGGCAAACTGACAGACGCGTGGAGGTTTTACAGAGTATTCCCTGTTTAATGTCATTCAGTTTAAAGTTTTAAAATGGAGGAAATCCAGCCCAGTGTTTTACTTGTGGTTCTTGCTACCTGGTGACCAGGTGGAGACATTGGTAGTCAAAGCAGGGCTGGAGTGAGGGCTCTGCCTCCACAGAGTCCCAAAACATCCCTCTCATGTTACTTTTTCTTGCAGAATGTTATCTTAGGAGATGTCAGGTCAGAATCTATGGCCCTTTTTTAAAAACTGGAGTCTTCTGGGACAGATTTAACGAGAAGAAAAGTATAATATAAAACACAGTAGTCATCAGTTATGGAATATATCTGGTGCCAAGTACTGTTATCAGAGTTTGGGCAAAGAGAGATACATAAGATATAACCACGATATGCTCTATCTTTCTAAAAGCTGAGATAAATCAATGTTACAATAACTGAAGAAACATGGGCTGTTTAAATGATTTCATGGAGGCGTAATATTTGACCTGGGCCTTGAACAATAAATAAGAGTTTTTGCTAGGTAGAGAATGAAGAGAACATATTTTTAGCCTTACTTTTTCAAGTCACCCACAATTTTCTGTATCCCTTTATGTCCCGTATGTTGCAAAACGTATCTTCTACCTTGTCTTCTGTTTAGCTAGAGCCTTGCTTTCCAAGTATGTGTCCATGACACTCACTCAGAATCACCTGAAATGTTTGTTAAAATGCAGTTTTAGGCTCTCTTCAGAACTGCTGAAGTGGAATCCATAGGAATTGAGTACAGACATTTATTTTTTCAATAAGCAGAGCCTCAGAACTTGTGAGAGGTTTAAACTACTTTCATTTTCTTGAAGCACCTGGCATATTAAAATTAAAGACATGCCACCAAAAGGGTGACCAAACATATGACTTTTAATAGGGTTACATTTAGTAAATTCACTATTTCAACCCATGGTGAAAACAGAATGCATATATCCTCTCAACTGGTAAGAGTGGAAAATGTTAACATTCCAGGCTTTTTGTAATTATGGGACCCTGGGGAAAGTGGCACCTTCATTCCCTGCTCCTCTCCCACATTGTTCGCATTAACAAATTTCTCAGAAGCACTGTCTTCATACTTTCAGATTGCTGTAACCAAATGTCATGAACTGGGTTGTTTATAAGTCATAGAAATTTAATTCTCAGCCAGATGCCGTGGCTCATGCCTGTAATCCCAGTGACTTGGGAGGCAGAGACAGGAAGATTACAAATTTGAGGCCAGAGGGAGCCTGCATAACTTAATGAGACCCTGTCTGAAGACAAAAAATAAAAAATGGGCTGGGGATGCAGTTTTCAGTGGTACAGTGCTTGCAAAGCATGCATGAGGCCCTACGTTCAACCCCCAAGTACTCCCAGAGAGAGAGAGAGAGAGAGAGAGAGAGACAGAGACAGAGACAGAGACAGAGACAGAGACAGAGAGAGACAGAGAAGAAAGAAAGAAAGAGAAAGAAAGAAAGAAAGAAAGAAAGAAAGAAAGAAAGAAAGAAAGAAAGAAGAAAGAAAGAAAGAAAGAAAGAAAACCAATGGACACAGTTCTGCAAGTGGAAATTCCAAGATCAAGATGTATAGCACATGTGGTGTCTAGTGAGAGCCTGCTTCCTGTTTCTTAGTCTTCTGGTTGTAACCTGAAATGGGACAATTGAGTAATGAATTCTCTTGGGCCTCTTTTATAACAACATCAATTCCATGCACAAAAGCTCCACTTCTCAAAGGCCTCACCTCTCAATTCTATCACTTTGTGGGGTAGGATTTCAGCATATGAATTTTGGGGGCATTTTCAGACCGTAGAAGGCATTTTATGCAGCTTACCAAGTACTAATTTGTAAACCTTCATTTGGGACTTTCTGTATAGTTGTCCACCCTCATTACACCAAGGAAATTGAAGCTCAGAAGCTCAAAAAGTGACGATTTCCTTATTTTTCAAATGAGAATAGCCTGATATAGTCATGTACAGTAAGTACTTATTGAATTGCAAAGTACCCTTCTGCAGGTTTCTAAAATCCCCTGTCTCTGCAGGACTAATTATAAATGGAACATCCTCCCAGGGTGTTTCTCACAGTTTAGATTGCAAGTTCTCTTCATTACAACACTTTGGAATGTTTTCTGCAGACTAATTTCCACTCAATACCTGTCAGAGGGTGGCATGAGGAGGTAGAGCTCTTCAGTGGAGCCAGATTCTCCTAAATGGGCAGTTATTAACCTTCTTTTGTGAAGAGAATGGTCATATGTATCATGAAGTAAGAGCATAGACAGATTGAAAGGGGAGTTTTGCACTCCACTGCATTTGCCTTTTATTAAATTCTGTTTTGGTATGTGTTGCACACTAGTAACTTATATCTGCTTTTTATACCTTATGTGAGATTTTTATGCTCCTGCTTCTAGAATAATGATCTCAACCAGGGGCAATATTGCCCTCCATGGGACACTTGACAGTATCTGGAGACTTTTTTTTTTTTTTTTTTTTTGTAGTCACAACCAGGGGTGGGTTCTACTGACATCTAGTGAGTAGTGCTGGGGATAGTGCTAGACTTCCTACAGTGCATAAAACACCCCTCAATGACAAAGCACTGCTTGGCCCAAAGTGTTAATAGTGCCAAGGCTGAGAGCCTCTGCTCTACAAGCAGAATTCTTCACCAAGAGGTCTTATTCTGGTGCCTATGAATGAGTTACAAGCATTGCATAGATTTCTCTGAAAATTTGTGAAAAATTTTATCTGTATGGACACTGGTGGAAGAATGCTATGATTTGCATCAGATTCTCAAATTCCTCAAGGGTGGCAAGTCACAAAACTTCTGTCTCTGTCATGTCCTACACCAAGAATATTTACCTCTACTGCTTTTTTTAAAAAAATAATTTTTCCAGCATTTAAGTGTTGAATTCAGAGCTTCGCACATGCTAGGCAAGTGCTCTACCACTGAACTGCATCTCTAGCCTCCTTTTTAATTTTTTTTTTATTTTTGAGACAGACTATCACTAAGTTTGATAGGCTGCCTCTGACCTCGAAGTCATGATCTTCTTGCCTCAGTCTTCCAAGTTGCTGGGATTATAGGCATATACCACCATGCCTTGCTCCACAGTTGTTTTATAAACCATGCCTCTTACCTTCACTAAAAATTACTTAGTATTTTTCTACAAATATATCCAGATAAGTCAGGTGAGCACCTGTCCTTGGATGCTTGGAACATGCTAGTCCTAAGCACTAATAACATCCTCTTTCACTATCAAATAAGTCCTGGTCCTGGTTTGAATGATAAGTTATAAGGTCCCTGTTCATGTGTAGTGCATACATTTCAAGTTTTTTTCAGGACTTTAGGCATTACTCACTGCTTATGCATAAATTGCGTTTTTTTTGAAAAAAATCTGTGCATGAAAAATACACAGAACCTCTTCACTGCCTACTACTACCTCAGGCTATGTAATCCTGTTGGGGTATAAAAGGAGGAAAAATGGTATGACAAATGCCACAATTACATTAAATATTTTACTCAGGATATCTTTATGTGCTAAAAACAGATAACATTTAGAAATCTCATTATGGATATAAAACACTTGCCAAATTAGGGTGTGTTCACATCCCAATCTGTGGCCTATATAGCTAAAAAAACTTGTAAAAAATTCAAAATCTGCATAAAATTTGGCCCCAAGAGAAGAATATTTTATATTTCACTCTGTTGTTATGAGGCTGGTTTTAGTTCATGGGTGTGTGAGTGTGTGTGTGTGTGTGTGTGTGTGTGTGTGTATTTTATATTTATTTTATAATTGCTCCTGGGAAAGTCACTTAACATTTTTTTCTATATCAATGAAAAAAAGCCTATAAAATAAAGAAGTTGAAATTAATTTTTCCTAAAGCTCCTTCCAGTCTAGACTTCGATATCAGTTCATTCATTCATTCCTTCATTTCTTTTCTCTTTTGTACATTAGTCTCTCTAAAGCAGTTGATCACCTGCTGCCAGCCAGGCCCTGTGGGTATAGAAATGAGAATCACTCTTTCAAACTTTAAGGATCTCAGGGCCCAGTAGACAAAGTCAACATCCAGAATGGTAGCACAGCCAGGAGAAAAAAAAAGGGGAGAAAGATGATACAGACAAGAAGGAAATGTGTTCATTTACTATTTGGATATAATTCCACAATGAATTCCTGTGGGAAGATATGATGTGGGAAGGTCAAAGGTCCTCTACTAGACTATAAACTTCTTCCAGGCTAAAAACCACCTCTTCCCTTTGAGTCTCTGGCATAAAAGTGGTCACATGTGGTCATTCAATGTGTATGTGGGCTTTGCTACTAGATCTGGAGTGGAATCCCAGCTCTAGGACTTACTATACCATCTTGCGCAGGAGAGTTAACTTCCTTCAAGCTCAGTTTCCTCATCTGTGGGTTTGGAATGATAGTAGATTTTTCACTAATAGAATTATTTAAATGAATTGAATAACATAAGTCATAGAAAGACATGGCACCTGGTAAGTACTCATGAAAAGTTAGCTCAGGTGTTGTTAGATGTGACTGTCACAGGTGAAATGCCATGAGTATTAGAGTCTGGCAAACTTGAGCACAGACACAAGCTCTGAAACTTACTAAGGATAATTGAATTCATCAGTCCTAGTATCAGTTTCTTTATCAGTTAAATGAAAATGATTATGCATGCCACACAGAATTTCAATGCTTCAAGAAGATGGTCTGGATTGGTGCATGGGAATAGTTATTGCTGAAGTATTCTCACTTTACTTAAATGCTTTCAATTTGCTTGATTTATGCTGCACTTTGACTGAAAATTTATAGGGGGCCTTTCATTCACCTATTTTTTATTATTTAAGAAATGTTTATTGTATGCTAACCTGCATCCAGACTTCTGACATATCACATCACTATCTTTCTGTTTGGTGACCCCAGTAGTAGTGGCCTCAGCTTTCTGTCCTGCCTCTTCCTGCAACTTTGAGACAGATTCTTTACTATGAGTTATACTTACTAAGTTAAAATGATCTCTGCTCCAGGAACATCAGAATCAAATGGGAAAGGATGAATTTTCAGAGGACAATTGCCTCTGGAAAGAGTATGTGGCTGAAGGCAGGAGGGCATGTTGCTAAGTGGTCCACTCTCCTTGCATTCTCACCTCACATGTCCATGTCAGGATCTATGTCCCAGGTGCAACACTCCTGCATAGATCTTTAGTAACTGCTATAGAGCTGCTTTCTTGCCCTTTGCCATCTGCCTCTTTGAAGGCTTTTCTTGCTGTACATTCCTGCCACTATTTGTACTCAAATGCCTATGTTGTCTATTGCTCTCAAATGTCATGAGTTATTCAGGTGTGATGTATGTTGATAGACTTTAGGTACACGATGACATGATGATTTTATGTAATTCAGATCTCTGTGAAAGTTCTGTAATTATGGAGAATTTTCTTTAAAAACGGTTTGTTAGAGGATTACATTTTTATATCCTTAGTTCTCACATACTTGATTCCCTATGGTCACTTTTGGAGCAAAAGTTATATCCTAAGAACATAAACAATAAAATCATGGTTCAAATCCAAGTTCTGGCCACTTCCCTGCCTTTGAATCTAGCATTTTGTATGCAGTGAATGCATGAAGGTAAGGCTGCAGCAATACTGTCAATCTTCTGTACCTGCAGTTCCTGAATCTAAGCCAGAGCTGCTGGTTTTCCATCAAAAAGGACACATGCTAGAAAAGAGGATTAGAAAGACATTTTGACTTTTCACTTTTTATTTTTTCCCTGCCCTGGTGGGTGTATTTGGAGGAAACTGAGAACTAGTGGGAAGTGCTGAACACACTTTGTAGTCTGTTGGCTTCTAGATAGCCAAGAAAAACAATAAGCTTGACTCCACAAGTTACAACATAGAAGTAAATCCAATGGATTTTATTGTACTGGGCTCTGAGATATAAAGAGGGACTTATCAATAAGTAACTACACAGTCATTACATATTTATGCTCTATAGAATACATAATTAGTGCCACACTGACTGTATAATTTATTGTTGATAGACACAGTTAAGACTATTCAGATAACCATGTACTGTAATTATGCAGTAATTGCTATTCTTTGAATAAAAGTAGTAACCAATAAAGTGAAAAATGGCAGGAAATTGCTTTGTAATTATTTTGGGAAAGGAATTTTTCCTAGTAAAACAACTGGAGATAAACATGTATATTTAATTTCGTAGGTGATATTCACTCTCTATCAGAAGCTCTATAGTGACATAAAGACAGATTCCACGCTATTTATTTTTTCATTGTTACTTTAGACAAAATGGTCAGTAGGTTGATTTCCATAGAATTAATCTTGCCTCTGACTCCTCTAGTAGTTAACATTAGAGATTGCTTTCAAAATGAGGTTCACATTAAGTCAGAACAGAGTGAAACCTTGCTTTTTAAGATTTTGTACCTCCCCTAGTTGTTTCCTTGATGACAAAGTTGTTATTATCATAAACCTGGCAGTGAGCTGATGAGTCCTAGAAGCATTTCTATTTGTTATTTTTAATAACTGCCAGGGCCTGGCAATCCACTCCCAAAGCAATCCCAAAACAGTCAGCCATTGAAAACCCCATGAGGGTCGCTATGAGTCCGATACCGACTTGACGGCACCTAACAACAACAATAACTGCCAAGTCAACTCTTTTCATGTTTAAAGTTCCTGGTTGTAAAATGTTCTTTCTAGAAAACTATTTAAATGATTTCTCTTAGAGATATTTTGATTTGCCATTGTTCGTAATTTATTTGGTCTTGGAAGGGTAAGGGTAGAGAAGGATAATTCATTTTCATAAGCAGGTTCTTTAAACTGTCTTATATTCTATAAATGTATAATTTGTTTATTTAATATTTATGTAATCACTACTACTAATTAGATCAACAGAGGGTTTCTTTTTTGTTGTTGTTCTCAAGTTAGTTAAAAGATGGTTGTAAACTAATTAAGCCCTTGTAGGCTAAACATTTTCCCCTACTTGTTTCCTATTCTCATTTGAAGTTCAGGTAAGATAATTGCATAGATCTCCAGGAACAAAACCAATAGGGATCAATATTCTTTATTAGTTGCTTGAAGTTTCTTTAGCCTGTTATTTTCTTGAAAAATCCTGTGTTGTAGGTAATGTAAAAGGCAGTAGGGTATGAATAGCAATTAGATGGAATACTGGAGTTTCTCAGGATTTAAATGAATGTGTTCTTCTATACCAACTTACAATCAATGGACAACCCAGTAATCAGGGAGTGTGGAACAGGTGAAGGCATATTAGACTATTTATTTATCTCCTATTTGTTATAAAGACCTAAACATATCTACATGTACTCAATTGAAATAATTTTCAGATTTACTGCAAAGTAAAAAGGACTAGTAAAGAAATGTGTGATTATTATTTTGTCATTGGTATAAAAACAGTAGGGTATTGATGTATTATTGTTGATACAAAAGTTATTACTGGAAAGATAACCAAGACATAGGTAGCCAAGTTTGCCCTTATGAAGGAATCATGGGATTGGGATGGGAGATAGTATACCTTTTACAGTTTTATTTATTCATTCATTTTTACATACTCATATTTTACCTAATTGAATATAAACACACATCCATGTATCTATTTCTATAGAAGAGTACAAGATACTAATACATTTTCAGTAAAAATTAACTATTCTTGTTGTTATTATTACTCATTGAAAAGCTGGCTCATGATAGAATCTGTTAACACCTACAATCCCAAGTACCCAGTCAAAGATTTGCTTGCTAGAAATCACTGATGTTTGGAAAACTTACCCTCAGAGTCTTGTAGAGCTACAGATCTCAAAGAGGGTATAAGGATATTAGATGCAAAGAACACTGAGATATTACTTAAACAAATCTTCTTTACCCTGGCATCCTTTGCTATCATTTTGTACTACAAACAGAGTATATACTTATGACAAGTTCCCATATAGTCCAATGATTTTTCTGTGATAGTGAACAGGAAAAGTAAGGAATGTAGAATTCCAACTTCTGGAATAATGACCCCCAGCTCAGCTATTTTCTTCAAAATGCTGCTGTACCTGTGACCTTGTTCTAAATAGCCCTGAGGAGGTCTTTTTGCTATAATCTCTGGGGTTCCAAAATCTAATTAATCCTGATACCTTAATCACCGGTGACTGAGCAGGAGTGCAAACCAAAAGCAGCCATGTGTGGGTTGGCTACAAAAGATGCCAGTCATCTCTAAGGCTAATCAGCCCTACTGTGTTGCCTAACAGTGTCACTGAGATGGGTGGTGGCAATCAGGTGTAATCAGATACTCACTAGAAGGAAGTGGAATTGCTCACAAATTTGCACAGTGGGTGAATGGAAGCAGCTCTGGGCATATGGAGAAGAGTGCTGAGAAATCTCCTTTGACAATTTCTTCCAGCTCATGGCCTCTGCTTCCGAAGAATCGTCCTCCCATTCTGCATCCAGCCCCCTGGGCCTGATGTTTGTGTTCCCCCTGTCTGGCCTTTTCCCTCTAGCCTGAGTAGACCAGAGAAGGATAATTAACTTCATTTCGTTCCCTTAAATTTCAGCTTGGGGTTTAAAGCCCTGGCCACTTTGGTCAACTAAATTTCAGACAGATGAAATTTGGCTTTGAGGGGAGGATGGACATGAGGCTATGCAGCAGAGCAGGTCTGCCAAGAGTAAAGAATGGAGCAGGCACACAGAGAGGAATGGCCACCCAAGAGGAGCTGCCTGGGTTTGTGAGGGTTTCATTCTTATCTCTGTTTCCAGTCCCTAGATATGTTATGTGAGATTTCTTTGCACCCTTAACATTAAATCTTAAAATATTTTTTCCCTTTGTAGTTTGTATTTTAGCAAGTAGATTCCCAATCCTTAAGATTGAAAGCTATGAGTGAGAGCTCCACCTCTGTGCCTCTCAATCTCAGAAGTCCTGAGACCCAGAGTAACCTCTTGTGGCCCCAAGTAGGCCACAATTCACAGTCCTGCTTTTCCTTGCCAAAAATGCCATGGAGGAAAGTAATCTGTATCTTTTACCATACTGGGACTATTTAAAAATCCTAAAATATTAAGTGCTTCCAATATGTACTAATATCTGCAGAATGGGAATAATAACGCTGCCTCCCATACTCAGCTATTATAAAGATCAAAGAGATTATTAATCTGATTTTGCACCATGATGCACACTAGACAGTCATAGCAAATAAGATGTGCTCATTTGTAGAGCTAACCTATGGAAAATAATGAACAGAAATTGGTTATTGTGTACAATAGACAAAACCTTGGTTCCCCATGACTTTTGTTCCTGGTATTAGCATTCATAAATATGTGACCTTACTTGGCAAAAGGGAATTTGCAAGTGGAATTAAAGTTATTAATAAGTTGACCTTAAGTAAGGAGATTCTATTCTGCATTACTGGTATGGGGCCCATGTAATAGGATGAGCCATTAAAAGCAGACGAGAAAGGCTGTATAGAGGGGTCTTAGGTGTGGCATCTCTAATTTCAGGATAGTGAGGAGCAGGGGAGAAGGGGTGTGTGCTACCTCTAGGAGCAGAGGGTGTCCCTGGCTGACAGTCATGAGGAGGGGAATTCTGCAGCCACCTGAATGAGCTTGGAAGCAGGTTATCTCCAGGAGTTTTCATACAAGAGCTCCATGTAGCTAACACCTTCATTTCAGGCTTGTGAGCCTCAGAGAATGCAGCTAAGCCCCACTGTAACTGGACTCCTGACCCAGGGAAACTGACTGAGTGATAATAAATGAGTGATATTTTATGTCACTAAGTTCCTGGTCATTGTTGTACCATTGCTAGGAAACTAATACAGGGGTGTCCTAGGTGTGGTACCAAGTCCTTTATAGTTATTCCACTAAAATCAAGAAGACTTAGAAAGTAGGGATGTTGCCTCATCTTAAATTTCATCTCTGTTACAAAGGAAGAAATCAAGGCTCAGGTTACGTAACTGTGTTAGAATAGTAGAGTTTAGTAATTGGTAGAGTCGTGACTTAAACCTAGGTTTGTCTGCACGGCATCCAAACCAACCTTTTTGGCAAATAAGATGTCGCACTCTGGCCACCTGGAAATGAGGGCTGCCTCATCATCCTGGTAGACAGTGAATCCAGTGAAACATCATGCCAGGTATGTAACTCATCCCTTCTCTGCTTGCTTTATCTGAGAGGAAAAAGAGCCAGACAACAGCTGTGCACCTGCAAAAATGGCTGTTTTGTCCCCCAGACTAAGTTAGCCTCAGTCATTCCATGGTGGGGGCCCATCTGGGACCTGGATCCTGCCCTGCTTGGCAACCTGAGCACCGCATCACAGTTCAGGCTCTGAAGCATGAAATGGGGTTTTGCGTTGAAGCCTGAGAGACACAGTGAATGGAGTTTAGTTTGGCTGTTTCCCCCCCCTACTGTTTGTTTGTAGAGATGAAATAAAGGCAGCATGAAAAAGGTCTCCTAGGCCCTCTGTGTGAGATGGCAGCTGCTGTTGCACACAGGAATACAAATGAGGGGAGGTAAGACAGGTCTCTAAACCTGGACATATAGTCAACACTTAATACGAAGCAGTCATTCTGGTTATTACTACCGCTATTATTACATGATTATTTCAGGGTCCTGGAGAAAGCTCCCTGCCTCCAAAATCACTCCTCCACTCACAATTAAAGCAACTTTCCATTTTTTGGTTTAAGATTAATATCCTGTAAAATGTGTCCTTCCCTCCCTCCTTCCTTCCTTCCTCCTTCCCTCCCACTGCTCGCTCTCTTGCTTGCTTGCCTGCTTGCTTGCTTGCTTGCTTTCCTTCTTTCTTTCTTTCTTTGTTCTTTCTTTCCTTTCTTTCTTTCTTTCTTTCTTTCTTTCTTTCTTTCTTTCTTTCTTTCTTTCTTTCCTCTCTTTTTCATTCTTTCCATTTATCATTGTTGTCCTGATGACTCTGAATCTGAAATACACATTGTTGTAAGAAAACAGCAAGTAGCTTGTAAGACTTTATCATTCACACTTTAGTGCAGCCTTTCCCAGGCATATAGTGTATTCCATAAGAGGGCATATGTGAGATGATTTTACATGATTTGCAGATGAACATACAATTTTGATGATTTTGTATTTTTAATATGAATTATTTAAAAAGTAGCACATTATTTCTTGGGATGGTACATGACTTCTTAATGTTGCTAAAGTTAGTAGGAAGTAAAAATAGTTTGTCAACAAAAGGGAAAACATGAAGCAGATAATAATATATAGTGACTCCAGAGATAGAGAGACATCTGGGACTCGCTTCTTTATTGTGACTTCTTAGTTTATCAGATTAGTTCCAAAGAGAGAAAAAGATCCTGGATCCCCAACGAATAAAATGAACACTCCTAAAGGTGAATGTCAAGGAAGCTCAGAGACAACTGTAGGTATAAGCCCATGACAAAAAAGTATGAAATCACTCATGTCAAATGAGGCTGCCTTACAATTTCTTCCTCCTTGTACCCAGATGTGAGGATAAATGAGTGTGATTTCTTTTGGCCTAAGAGAGTGATATTGGTTTCCAAAATGTCTTTACCTCCAAGAGTACTGTCCATTGAGAGATCCATTTATTTATTTTCTGATGGCAGAATTTACTTTGGCTCCAGTTGAAAGAACAATAGTCTTTACAGAAGATGGGTGCCAAAAGGGACCTGATCAATCTTACTGTTTTACAGACAAAAAACACAGAACACAGAGAAGTTAAATGATGTCTTCAAAGGCCTCACAGATAACCAATGGCACTGCCTCTGTCTTGTGACTCTCCTCAGAGGTGGTGCAGGAATTTAACCTAGTAAAGGGATGAGATGAGACTCCAGGTCTTGCATTGATACAATAGGGAATAAGCACAGAGAAAGGTACATCATAGACTTCCATTCTACTTTTGATTTTATATTGCTTCCTTTTAAATTTTGTCAGCCTAGGGTTTTTAAATTATTACTGTTAGTTATTAGTGATAGAGATTGATTATAGGACTTCACATATGTCAAACATGCCCGGTCCCAATGAACTACATCCCTAGACCCTTCATCACTCTAGTTTAAAAATCATTATAACATGTCACATATTTATGATTTTTAAATAGTTGGAAAGCTACTTGCAGAGAATGTGCACAGAGTGGCCAGCTGTTCTTCCTGTGATTCCCTTAGTTATGAGTCTGAGTATCTGCCCTAGTAAAACTTTGTTTAAAGCATTTTAGATATGATGTTTGGGTATACTTTAAAAAAGAAACATAAGCCAGGGATCCTGAATTATGGTGACTAAGAGTCCCATTAGCAATACTCTTTGGCTGGACTTGCCCTCATTTATAAGAGGCTTGAAATACCATAACTGACAAGAATAGTCAGAAAGGAAAGAATCTGTTATGATTCCTTAGGCAGCTATTTGGACAATAGGTATTACACAGATTCTTATTTATGGAAACATGTGGTACAATTATATAGCAATAAATATTGGAGGTGAGCTGGCTAATGACCTATAATAGCTCCCTTGCTTACTGCCATTATTTCCTTTATACATTGGAAACAAATATCTTTTAAAATACAAATGTTGCATAAGAGCTACAGTTGTTGTTGTTAAGTGCCATCAAGTCTGGTCTAGCTCATACTGACCCTATGTACAACAGAAGGAAACACTCTCTGACACTGTGCCATACTCAGCACTATTGTCAGTGCTTCTCTGCTATTCATAGGGTTTTCAATGGCAGATTGTTTCAGGAGTGGATTGCCTGGTCCATCTTCCTAGACTGCAGCACCTGGTATTCCCATGTGCCCCGACCCACGGGG
Organism: Pedetes capensis; assembly: GCA_007922755.1. Classification (NCBI taxonomy): domain Eukaryota; kingdom Metazoa; phylum Chordata; class Mammalia; order Rodentia; family Pedetidae; genus Pedetes; species Pedetes capensis. Next base: position 2,674 of record VMDO01035397.1, on the reverse strand, counting down.
TTTTTCAACAGGGACCTAGAGTAGGGGGCAAATGAATGAGATAGACAAGAGACACGAAGGATGAGAGCAAGACAGGCTGTCTGATCAAGCTCCAAAGTGTTTAATTTTTTGCTATAGCTTAAATACACATGGAGGGGGAGGGGTGGGGCAAAAATGTCACAAGGGCCAGGGGCTTTTCAGAAGTCTTCAGCTCTTCCTGTAACCCTGACAACTGCTTTCAGATGGTAATTTCAATTCAAAGGTCACAATGCCCTGTGGCTCAACATCTACTATTTTCACCACACCCTGCACCTTTTCATCAGGGTATCTTGTAAAAAGTTACTTAAGGTCTTGGCTCCCGGTACCTGTGTAGTCTTCCATCCAAGGATTAACCAGGCCAACCCTGCTTAGCTTCCAAGATCAGGTGAGATCGGACACTAGGATGCTATGGCTGCAGACAAGAGCTACAGGAGATTCTATTATTCTATGAACTATCCATCAAACATTCTAATAATAAAAATGAGACCATTCCATTTCCTTAGGGATGTCATCATTCGAGAAACATAGTCCTCCTCTTGCTTGGTAATGTTAGTTACTGTATTAATGAACTGCTATGTTCTGTCTTTGAGGTTTAAGTTTGGGTATTTCCCACTTACATCCAACAATTTCTCCCTCTGCTTTGGCAAGGATGGGTATACTAACCTTTTAATTTATCTTCCCTTTACGCAAATTCTCTATATATGTTATACAGGGGTCTACGGTTGTTGAGATGTTTCTGAATCCAATCTCATTCTGAAATAATACATTTGTGATATGGAATAATGGAATTTATCCTTGTTTGTTTATTTTCACTATTACTGAGAGGCATTTAATTTAAGCAAAATTTGACATTTGAGAGTCCAACACTAAATTATCACAAAACTTTGCCCCAGTGACAAGCTCTCAGGCTTTCTATGTCTCTCTGATAAGATGAGTACATATTAACTCCATCTCTGTATATTCATTAGGGGAGTTTTCTAGATGTTTCATGTTCTTATACACCAATCATAGCAACTAAAAGCTGGTGATGGTGTGTATGTCACCAAGTAGAAGTTGTTCTTAATTTACATCTAAGAAATATTTGACCAAAAACATTTCTTTCCTCCTGTTATGTTATATATAGATAGGATAGCTGCTACACAAAAGCTGCAACTTAACTACTAATGAGTGAGTAGCACTCTCCTTAATAACTAGAGCCTTCCCTTCCTTTGCCCCCACTAGCCATCAGTGGGTTCTCACCTTGTACTCTATTCAAAAACACCCCCTTTTACCTTCTCACTCCTTTTTCAAAGCAAGAAGGAATAAAGAACTGTGGGTTGGACATGTCTATCTCGGTGAAAACTTAAGAGTCAGCCATAATCTTATGTGTTGGACACTAATAGGAAGAGTTGGGAGGTTGGTTATTCATTCATTCATTATAGAGGGGAGGTTTAGGTCCCAGAATTAGACATTGTCTGTTTATATGCAGTTTCTGAATGGATGAATTAGGGAAATTCATTTAAGCCCTCTGTGCTTTAGTTTTCATATCTATGAGATATGAATAGTAGTGTTATCTATCTCATTGGAATTTTGCGTGTGTGTGTGTGTGAGGATTCCAATCGTAAAACATGCACTATGCCTGCTGCACAGTTGTTGTTGTTAGGTTCTATCAAGTCGAGTTGAGTCCGATTCATAGCAACCCCCATAGGGTTTTCAATGGCTGATTATTTCAGAATTCCCTCAGGAGTGGATTGCCATATGTCCTTTTCCTGTTCATGTGGTGCTGAAGATAGAACCAGGGTTCTCAGAGACTGTGGAGCATTACTGTACCAACTGAGCTAAAACTCCAGCCCTACTGCAGAGTAAGCCTCCAATAGAAGTCAGGAATTCATTCATTCATTTGTTAATTAATTTAGCAATGATTTATTAATAGTTTGTTTGTGCTAGTCACTGTATCCTGAAGGACACAAAAATACCTAGGACAGAGTGTTTTCCTTTGCAGTTTGGATAGGGGTGGGGCTGCAGATTCTGTAGGCAGTTAATGGTAGCCTTTACAGAGTAAGCAATACCTAGGCCAAATTTCGAAGGGTGACAAGGTACTGGAAAGACAAGGTGGGCATGTCAGGCAAAGAAACTGCATGTGTATAGGCTTAGTAGGAGGAGAAGTTCTGTGTTATTACAACAATTGAATCAAAGAAGTATGGCCAGAAAATAGTATAAAAAAGAAGGTAGAAAGATTAGAAATGCCAAATCATAAACTACTGTTCCAGGACCTTTGGAGGGTGCTTACTCCAGAAAGAGGAACCTGGGAAAAGATGTAAGAAGGGCAACAGTTTATTTTGTTTTTGCCTATGAGGAGTAGAGCTGGGTAAATTCAGTACAGAGTCAATGAATCCATTGAGAAGGTTATATAATAGTCTGGGGAAAAAATGATCAGGCAACTTCCTCTAACTTCACTAATAACTAGAACTGGGTACAAGTAATAGATTTAAGAGATGTTGAGGGCACAGAATGGGAGACTTTGGTGAATGATAGGATGTGGGGTATAAAGAAGAGTTGAAAACTCCAACATTCTGCCTTAGCCAGCTGGGTGGGTGGTTATGTCATTGTCAGAAATAGGAAAAACAGGAGGCAGAACCAGGTCAAGGAAAAAATAGAGGCTCATCTATGAAATTCC
>VMDO01035396.1:0-16119 GCA_007922755.1 Pedetes capensis | reverse complement strand
ACAAGTTACTGCTTCATTATTACTACAAGTAATATTTTTGTTCATCAGGTGATTTCATAACTATGTATATATACATCTTCTGAACAGGAAGGCAAGCTCCTTGTGGCCCAAAACACCAGTTTCTATGCCATGCTGGGCCTAGTAAAATTGAAGTTCAATAAACATTTGATTATTGATAATATCTTCCCATACAAAGCATTCTCCAGGCTTATCATCTCATACTGTATTAACCCCTTCCTCACTCTGCTTGGTTCAAACTTCCCCAAACCCCTATCAGCAACAGAAGCTCTCCCACCTGGCTCTCAGCCACTCCTCCCATATCTACTCCCTACTCACTCAGCTCAGGCTCTGATACCTTGTACCAAGCCACTGTCCTGTGAAGATGCCTTATAACATCACTCAAATTCCAGTTTACCATGCTAAACCAATACAGGTACCCTCCTCACCCCACACCAGATTGCCTCTCCACGGGAATACTCACATCGCCTCAGTTGGATTCCAATAACTCACTAGGAACCCTCCTATGCAGCTGTCTCCCCTTTCCATGTGTGAACTCATAGGACCCACATTAGCTGCCCTTTACCCATATGGAACACAACTCAATGCCCTGACTTATGGAGCCGGGCCACACTCTCAATCCCACTTACGCGCCTATACACCTGCTCTGGGCCACTATAGTTCCCCACCCACAGAGAAGCTTACCTTGCATGGCCCGCCTAATGGCTTTTGGATTGATTTAGGAAAGAAAGAGAAACAGAAAACAAAGACCTATATTAGATTTTAAGAAACTTGGGAGGATGAACTTGGATAACATATTTTTCCCAGAGCTTTTCTAGTACACTATATGCCAAGTGAACATCAAAAAAGATATGCCAAATAAGAAAAACTTATTAAATAAAAATTTCTTTAAGGAAAGTGAGAGCCTGTTATCTTCATGAAGTGCCTAAGAAACAAAAGATGGAATCTATTTTACAGATGGCAAGCTAAAGAAAAGAGATACTTAACAAGTCTCTGTTTTATTACAAGCCTTTTTTGTTCTCCAGTGCTGGAGCTCAAACTCAGGGCTCCATGCATGAAAGGAAAAGTGCTCCAAGGCACAGTGTTACACACCTAACCCCAATACAGCAATATCACAATAGCCTCACTATTACTCATGTGATGGAAAACTTTCACCTCAAGCACTTAGGTATCTGTCCAATATCTGGCACTGTGAAACACTGTAACACTCAATTCTGAGAATGTAAATCACATAAACTTCTAAAGCCTAATATACTGCCACTCTTCTAATTTCACTCAATAAATTCAAGGATTTACCAATTTGCACACTGCAAAGTTTTTGAAACTTAACACCTGTAAAGTACTACCTGTTCTTTTAAGTAGAAAAAATTTAAAAGTCAAGATAGCTCATTTGTTCAAAAACAATTAATTAAACACCTACTAGAATGGCAAATGCTATTTAGGTACACTAGAAAGCAAGTGGTGAACAAGACAAACAAGGTCCCTTAATACTAAATTAAAAGTTTAAACATAAAAATGTTTAACTTTCAAAATAAATACATCCTGCCAACTTCAACTTATTGTTCAGTTGATTTCAATTTGATTTTCTTTCCATTCACCACGAGATTAAGTTTCTCAAAGAAAATAATATTGTACAACACAAGTGGATGTGTCAACCCAGAGCTACTGACATTTTAGAGTGAATGATTTTTTTGTTATTGTGGTGGGGGCCTATACCACGCATCCTTGGCCTCTATTCACTAGGTGCCCTGTAACAGCCTCATTGGCCTCTACCCACTAGGTGCCCTGCAACACTCCTTCACTTTCCCCACCCTTATCCCCAAACCCACCTTGGGAAAAACAGAAATTTCTGGAGACATCACCAAATAAATATGTCCTTGGCAGCAAAATATCCACCCACCTTGAAATCTACTACAGTACAGGAATGTCTGAGGATAATCTCTCAACTCCTCTCTCCCTCTTGTCTTTTAAAGTGAATTATAACATAAAAACACATATTAGAACTAAAAGGCTCAAAACAGTTCTAAGGTTACTATTGGTGTTTGAAAAATGGTTTTATTCTTTATGGCCTTATTGTGTTTCCTGATTATATATGATGTAAACAATACCATTTACAAATTCTGCACAAAATACACACTACACTATTCTTTCATACAAGCATACATACATATATAAGTTTCACAATGAGAAATCATCAATGTTGACGATTTTCTTAAAAGAGAAGGTAATCAGAAAATACAAGTTTAGAGCCAGGAGCCTTTGTGCACACCTGTCATCCCAGTGACTTGGGAGTCCGAGACCAGAAGCTGCCGGTCTAACTTAGACTCTCTCAAAATAAAAATTGAAAAGGGGTCAGAGGGGTGGTTCAGTGACACAGCACCTGCCTAACATGTTCCAGGCCTTGGGTTGAACCTCTCCCCTAAGTACCGAATGGTAAAAAAGAAAGAAAGAAAATGCAAGTTTAAAATGATAAACGGTATGGGTTTTAGAATTCGTAGTAATTAAAGCGAAATCTGAAAGAAAAACCAGTGAATATAGAAAGTGTCAAGAAACATGGAAACGAGTTCTAGCCCTCCTCATTCAAAGGTTGTGCCTTTTAACTAATGACCGGGTTTCATGAGACTTTACCAGTAACAGATACTCCATAAATATTAGCCTCAAAAACTGCATACAGTGTTCAACATTTTGACAAGAAATAAATGAGAAGGTCAGATGTTTTTCGAGACAAACTTGTTACATTGTTAGGAATCTGTTTCTCCAGACCAGTAAGACTGAAGCATAGGTATACTTCTACCATGGGCAGAAAAGTATTTGGAGAACTAAGAAATACAGGTAAGGCTAAATGGAAGAAGCCTGCAGTCGTAGCCCTGTGGCATCGGATCCCGTCAGATCTCCGAAGCTAAGCAGGGTCGGACCTGGTTAGTGTTTGGATAGGAGACCGCCTGGGAACACCAGGTGCTGTAGGCTCGGGAGAAGGACCTGGCAACCCACTCCTAAAAATCAAACCGCAAAGAAGCACTGACAACTGTGTTTCGCCCGTGGTAGGCAGGGTCGCACTGACAACAGTGTTTCGCCCTTTGTATGCAGGGTCGCTATGAGTCGGACACCGACTTAACTGCACCTAACAACAAAGGGAAGAAATCACAGGATTTTCTAGAGAGGAAAAAAAAGCAGTTACAGCCAAAATTACGTCATAACACCTTATTAAAATAATAAAAGTACATTAACTCCGGCTATCGGCCTGAAATCACGCCTGATTTCAAAAAGTCGTGCGGCTTTCCACTTAATTCCCTGAGAAGCCGCGGCCCCCGCCCAGTGTCTCCCCCCGACCTGGAGCACGGCTGCCAAAGATGGCCGCTTTTCTGCTCCACAGCTGACCCCGGGGCCCGCACTTACCAGACCTAACGCAGCCATGTTCCGGCACCGCTCCGCCCGCACAGGAAGCCGGAGGAGGTAGCCCAAAAGGGCTCGAGAAGAGCGAACACAGACGAAGTCGCGGGACAAGCAGTGAGGAAGCCACCCAAGATCGCTCCTGAGGCTACCGGCTGGGCGGTGAGGGGGTACGGACGCAACCGGCGAGCGGAAGCACGATCCACGCGGATTGGCTCTGCCGTCAACAGACAAGAACACTACGCGCGCTACGAGGTTTGAAACAGGCGGCGCATGCGCAAAACGAGCTGCACCACCCAAAAGAAAATAAGCCGTTATTGGTCCCGCCCTTTCGCGGCCCCAGGTCACCCGCGAACTCTTCAGCAGCCCCGCCTTCCCTTCCGCCAGTAGCAGTGTTGTGACTACGTCTCTAGCCGCGTCATTCCTACGCGGGTGACTCATAAGAGGCTGAGCTTTTATTTTGGAAGGCATAGTCTTGGCCACTACCTTTGTCCCTTTAGCCCCCCGTAAAACGTCTAAATAGTTCTATTATGGAATTACAAATAATACTTGGAGGGATGTTGTAGTTGTTGTTAGGTGCCGTCGAGTCGGTATCCGACTCATAGCGACCCTCATCGGGTTTTCAATGGCTGACTGTTTCGGGATTGCCTTGGGAGTGGATTGCCAGGTCCTTCTCCCATTTTTGTGGTGCTGGAAATCCAACTCGAGACCTCAGAGACTGGAGCACAGCACTCTACCAACAGAGCTAAATCCCAGCCCTACTTGGAACAATAAGAGGTAGAAATTGCAGCCGACGTTCTTAAGAGAAAGATTACCCTGTGCAGATTCGTCAGGAAAACCCAACCCATCTATACATCATCTCTGAAAATAATAATGGTGATCATGGCTTGTATGCTCTTATAAAGTATTGGGGTGCGATTTTTTATGAAGCATTGCCAACAAAATGGCTCGCGTAAGTATATATCATTTAAGCATAATGTCCTGAGCAATTGTGTACCGCAGTTTGGTTTCTGTCTCACCTGTAATCATTTGGTCGCAGCCTGCCTCCAAGATGCTTCCTGATGTGGCATAGAATAGCCATGATTCTTTAGAGGTTCCTCAGGTTCACCTCTCATTCGGTCACCAGTTTCCACTTGCGGAGAAACATGGTTGACACTGCAGTAATATTTAATAAGAAACTAGATCCTGTACAGAAAGTCTTCCTGGACAGGATTGTTGTTGTTGTTGTTGTTGTTGTTAGGTGCCGTCGAGTTGGTATCCTATTCATAGTGACCCTCATAGGGTTTTCGATGGCTGACTGTTTCGGAATTGCCTTGGGAGTGGATTGCCAGGCCCTTCTCCCATGGACAGGATTAGAGAATACAAATTTAAGCGACAGGCATCTGGAGGACCTGTTGATACTGGCCCAAAGTAGCATCAAGAGCAGGAGAAAGAACTTTTTAACTTTAAGCAAACATATGATAGAGAACACATGAATACATTCCCTAAATTCAAATTTAAAGATTTCAAATTTAAAACCATTGGAAAAGCCCCAAACCTGAAGAAATAACGTAACATCAATCTAGTAATTTGCCACAAATTAGTCGTACAACTAATGAGAAGTAGAATAAACACATTTCACAACTGTCATTTTTTAAAAATATTCTAATTCCAACAAAATAATTTGGCGATGTTCAGTGTATTAAATTAAAAAAAATAAAAAAAATAAAAACTTTACTAAGAGACTGTGGGGTAGGGTGTCCAGTTTGTTTCTTGAGGCAGAGTCCTGCTATGTAGCCCATCCTTCTGTCTTGGCCTCTTGAGTGCTGAGATTACAGACATGCACCACCATGCCTGCCTCATCCTTCTTTATGGCTGAATAAAACTCCCTTGTGAAAACATACCACATTTTCTTTATCCGTTCACCCATTGATGGGCACCTAGGCTGAGTTCATAACTTAGGGCATGGCTTTTAATTTGTAGGCAATCATTGCTTTGAAGGTCGTATGGGACTGTAAAAATGACCATGTTAGCTGAAACCATGCAAAGCTATCTTAATATGAAGAATTCTGACTCCATGAATTTTAAAAAATTTTGTTAAAACATTAACAACTTTCTTAATATCAACCATAAATCTATAGAGAAATGAAAAATGTAATAACACATTAGAAATGGTGGGAATTCAAGCATTTTTGTTCTTTTTAAAAACAATAGTCATCAAGAATTGTTTGATTGCTTGCCTTCTTTTCAACTATACTTACTATACAGAGTAAATATCTTTTGGTGAAATGTCATACTACTTGCCAAGCTTGAATCATTTTAAATTAAGGATATATTTGTGAATTCATGTAACTGTTGAAACTTATAAGTAATAAAATGCCATAACTGTAGCTTACAGGCACTACCTAAAAGTAAGAGATTTTTTTAAAGGTAGAGTATTAATAAACAGCCAGCAGACATAGGGCAGGAATGAGGTGTTGTTGACACAGAGAAAATTTGTCTGATATTGAAAAGTGTTCATGTTTGCAAAATAGAATCTGACTGTGGAATACCTTCAATGCTAGGATAAATTTTCACTTATCTGTAGAGAACGAGGAACTATATTGATCAGAGATCAGTTATATGGACCAGAACTTGTAATCACTAGTTTAAGCAAAAAGAGATCTCCTGCTAGACTCTTAACACCTCACAGAATTATTGGGAGGGATGAAGTAACAGTGTACTTGGGACTTGCGGGGATAATTCCCAAAGACACACTGCAGAATAAAGTCATTCTTTCTGTAGTCAGAAAGCAAACTAAAAAATGGGGAAGCTGATTGTAACGCTAAAATCTCCAAGGTCATACAGGCATTGCAATCAAGAAGCCACCACAAGTATAAAACTGTCAAGTTTTTGGAAGCCACTTCAAATAACAATCCTCCATACTATTCCTGATGCCAGACCACACCATATCTAATATGACACCCACCAGCAAAACTGATGTCCCATAGCTTGACTACCATCACCTGTGAAACTAGTGATCAGGCACTGGGACTTTTGACAACACTGACACAGAAAAAAATAGATGCTTACAAACAATGCTTGCTTTTTCTTTGGTGAGAAAAACCAGAGACAACAGAAGAATGAATTCTCCCTTTTCTCTGCCTTGCCAATCATATTGATGCTTCCCAATTCTAGTTGCAAAGATTTCTAGGAAATGTAGTTTTTAGCTTTTCAGCTTCTATAATAAAGGGTTGGAATGGATGTTAAGCACCAGTTGACCTTTTTTCTAAAGAAGCGCTAAAAGGTCTTAAATGAAGGTGAATAAAAACTTGGACCCAATCTTTGCATATATTGAGTTTGAAATGGTTAAAATAATATTCATTCTCATTCTAACTCCAAAGTATCTCTCCAACCTGAATTTCCAGTTTCTAAATTATTTTGTGATTTGTCTAGTTTGGAACATTCCAAACTAGACAAAGAAAGGGAAGCCAAATATATGCACTAACGGTCCCCTCTTCCTGAGTGTGCACACCTATTGTTGCTGCTATTGTCCATGGGCATCTGACTTCAGCTTCTTCAGCTTTTCAATGTGGACTCATACTACCAGGCCTTCAGTGTGGCACTGGGACTGCTGGGGCATCTGATCTCATCAGATCTCAGAAACTAAGCAGGGTCAGGCCTGGTTAGCATTGGATGGAAGACCACCTGGGAGCACCAGGTGCTATGGGCTTGGGAGAAGGATCTGGCAGTCCACTCCCAAAAAACAATCAGCCATTGAAAAGGCACCAGCTCTAAGAACTCTCCAAGCCTGAAGGTCTGCTTCCTGCTTTCTCCTCAAACTTTGGTGCAGACCCAGCCTGTGTGCAACATTTCCCCTCCCCCGACCTATGTGCAACAGGCAGGATACTCTGACATAGATTACAAATAACCCACCCCTGTCAACCCTGTCAAGGTGACCTTGGTTGATTTTTAAAGTATACATTAACCCTGCACCTCCCCTGACTCTTAAGAATGCTTTGATATTATGACTCTAATAAAAACAGACTGAGACACTCACTCATGGTGACAGTGTTCCCAAAGAGACACTGGCCACTTAGTCTCTCTTTAAACTAATTCTTGGTGTGGAATGATGATTCTTTTTTTTTTGTTTCATCTGTCAGCACTGCTTAGTGGTCATCACAACAAAGGACAAGTATTGTAATAGAGATGTGTGCAGAGTGCTATGGGAATGCAGAAATGAGAGTAATAATCTTTTTCCTTAGGAATTGTTGGGGATTTTTAATATTATATTTCTCAGCTAGGGTCCCTCATAACAGCCTGAGGGGCTGACCCCTAGTTGACCCCAGGGCTCATCTCACTCACTCAAACCAGCCCCTCCCATCAAGTGAGTAAAGATGGCCCCCCGCCAGCTTGACCTGCCCTAACCACCTTAATTTTGATTGGCTCCCCTCACCACTTGCAGGTAATAACTGTCCCCTGGCAGGTATGTCAGTTTACCTGCTGTACCTGTCAGGTGTGTGCCCTGATTGGCTGAATCCCACCATGTGACTCCTCCAGGACCCTATAAAAGCAGGGCTCCTGGACCCCATCTTCACCCTATTGATCCTGACCTCCCTGACCGTCTCCTGAACCTCATCACCTGGACCAGCGCTCCTTACTCCAGCAAGACCTTCTAGCAAGCTGGCGAGATCAAGTCCAGGGGCCCAGAAGAGCCGAAGGCATCTAGCAAGCAACGAAGAGCCTCCCAATTCCTCCCATCCTTGGGAAGGAGGGAGGTAAAGAAGGCGAGCCGAGAGAGTCAAGACCATCAGACCTCTACGGAACACCAGCGGCTGTGGCTGTGCCTTTAAGGCTGAGCTGTACCAGCACTTAGCCTGCAGCATTCCATGCTGCAGGCCTAGAGCCAGCACTTAAAGGGATAGAGCTCTGCTCTATAGGGGCCGCTTGCTCCTTGCTTTCCATCAGGGGAGCATCCCAATAAACCTTACCTACCCTTGTTTAACCACGAGAAGGTCTCCCGAGGTCCTTCTTTCCCGACATCGACCACATTGTTATGTTGAGGGTTTGGCCCTAATCTTAGCTGGGCTAGAGCTAAAACCCCAACAGGGAATGGAGATGGCTTTGGGAAATCAGTAATTCTTCACAGTCAAGAATAGATTCAACCTTGCTCTTAAAGGATGAGTACAATATCATTATATGAAAAGGGGGAAGTAGGGGCATGCAAGCATGGAATACAGTGAGTGAAATGTTATAAGGAGATAGCAAAGACCATAGGGTATTCAGATAACGAAGAGTAAGCAAAATTACTAGAACAGAAGATATTTGATTTTAAAAGGCTCTATCATGAAAGACTTTGTACACCATGGTTGTAGACATTGTTGGTATTTGTCATGGTTTGAACATAAAATGTCCTCTGAAGGTCATGTATTATAACATTGGATCCCCAGTTGGAACCACTGTCCTGGGAGGTCATAGAACTTTGGGAGACAGAACTTAGGTTTGTGGAAGTGGTCACTGGGGGCAAAACTTTGGAGGTTTTTTACCCTACCATCTGGTTCTGATAAGCTCTTTCTGCTTCCTGCCCCACATTGCTTTGAGGTCATCTGCCACAGATCTAGACACCACCACCATGCCTACTGCTATCACCATTATGGGTTGATCCTCTAACTGTGAGCTCCCAATAAAACTTTTCCTCCATAAGCTTGTTTCTGTTAGTTTTTCTGCTGCAGCAACAGCAACTGATTAATACAGTACTCCATAAATGCTTACTATTCCATGAAAAACTGAAAGAAGGAATCACAAAAGCAATAAGAATCTCTAAAAGTTTCTTTTAAAAAGAGGGGATGTCTTGATTAGGTTGCATGTTAATTGAGTCAGAAAAAATAAAAGTACTGGCAAGTAGGAGTCTACTTTTGAATTAACTATAAGGAGATTTCCTTTGTACTAGCACAGCTAATACAACAATATTGGGAATTGCTGACAGGTCTAGCTGGCTAATAATGTTTAAGATAGGTTTTTACATTTTGTAGGGTTTTTTGTGGAGATGAGACATAATTTGAACCTTGCTATATTAAGGATTAATTTTCCTTAAAAATCAGCACATCAAAGTAACCTATAGTGTCAGTTGAACCAAGTTTTAACCTTTTCCCTTATATTTTAAAAAGGCAAGAAAGATAACATTTACCAGGTGGTTATTTCACACAAAAAAATTCTTGTCTTCACATTTTCCTGGAGGCAGTCTTTTCTCTTTCTCATGAAACTCTACGGCCATAAAATCAGAAATTAGTTTTCTCATATTTGAACCACAGATGATTTCACAGCATCCTATCTAACCTCCATCTCCATCTTATCATTTCTTACTTTTCATATGTCTTTTAGCTTCCTTACTGAGGTACCAGCTTCCAAAAAAAAGATAAATTAGGTTATTTATCAAATCAAGAAGTTTCCCTATGTCACTAAAATCATTTTCTTAGTATACTAAAACTAAAAAATTATTATAATTTTTGTCTTTAAAACTAGTTGGAATTACATTTTATCATATGAAGGTTTGGTAGTAAGAAAACAGGTCAAGGTATTTTGTAAAGACAAGGCAGTAATTTTGAATCTTCAAATCCAATTTCTGTTTCAAACTGTCTTCAGTTTGATAATACATCTGAACACTTTAGTTTAGTGGTAATCAGACTGTATTGTACCATCTTATTTAATATGCAATATGGCTTGCCATATCTATAGCTGCAGATTCAGTGGGACACATACTGGTGAGAAAAACCATGTGATCTCTCTATTAGGGAGAGAAGGTCAGACTGAAGATTCCTGACTTGCTTTGATTTTCCAAGACCAGATTGTTCTAACTGGCCCAGGCTTTCCTAAATTTAGAGTAGTTTAAAAATGTTGTAGTTAGGTGCTGTGGAGTCGGTATCCAACTAGCGACCCTCATGGGGTTTTCAATGGCTGACTGTTTCGGGATTGCCTTGGGAGTGGATTGCCAGGTCCTTCTCCCATTTGTGTGGTGCTGGGAATTGAACTCGGGATCTCAGAGACTGCAGCGCAGTGCTCTACCAACTGAGCCAAATCCCAACAGTTTAAAAATACCAGGGGTAAAATAGGTAATGGTGAAAGTTTTCAGGATCTTTGTAAGAGAAATCAGAATTCCTTCTAACATTCCTTTCTCCAATCATTTCTTGCACTATATTGGGCCAAATGCAATCCCTCAAGAACCATTTCTCACATGCAACATTTTTTTTTTTTTCTTTTGTAGTCCTGGGGCTGAACCCAGGGCCTCGAGCTTGCATGCTTTGCAAGCGCTGGACCACTGAGCTGCACCCCTGGCCCTTTTTTTTTTTTTTTTTTTTTTTACTCTTTTGAGACAGGGTCTCGCTAAGTTACCCAGACTGCCTCTGGTCTCAAACTTGGGATCCTCCTGCCTCTGCCTCCGGAGCCACTGGGATAACAGGTGTGCACCACCGTGCCTGGCCCACATGCAACTATTGATTTCAATTTAGTCCCAGAGTAGCTCTGTGAATCTTACTAAATAACTTTGGGAATCCTATCCATGGATCATAATATAAATGATCAGCTATGGCTTATAAAGCATAAAAGAAGAAAATAAAAGTTATAAAAGTTGGAAAATTTATAGCTTTCTTTGATATATATTGTTGTTGTTATTGTTAGGTGCCATCGAGTTGTGTCCGACTCATAGCAACCCTCATGGGGTTTTCAATGGCTGACTGTTTTGGGATTGCCTTGGGAGTGGATTGCCAGGTCCTTCTCCCATTTTTGCGGTGCTGGGAATTGAACTCGGGACTTCAGAGACTGCAGCGCAGCACTCCACCAACTGAGCTAAATCCCAGCTCTTGAGATATATATATATATATATATATGTATATGTATATATATGTATATATATAATATATTTATATATTTTTGACAAGTACTCATTGATAATCCACATACTCAAAATACCAACGTGAAAAATTTCATGTTCCCATAACTTTGGTCTATATTTAGTGAATCATAAAAATGATCATGGGATAAGAAAAATGACATTGTTTTATTTTTAAATTTAAACAAAGCTTGGCCCTGAAATATTTAACCAACAAAATCAATACTAATAAAAAATTCTATGAAGTAATGAAGTAGAGTTTATTTAAGTCATGTCTTTTGGAAATAAAAATGGGTGGCAGTAAACAAACCAAAAAGAAAAAAAGATAGAAAAACCAAATATGTCCTTGATGTCTCCTCTAAAGTCCACAGTCTCTACCAGTGTTTCTTTTATCCTCAGGAGATGTTAATCTTCTGTTTATTTTGCCTCTGTAAATCTAAGTACATGCAGTTTACTCAGAGATTGTCCTCTAAAAATTGGGCTGTGCCTGTTCTTTCTTGCTTCACAAAAAGTAGAGTGGAAAACGTGTGTGTGTGTGTGTGTGTGTGTGTGTGTGTGTGTGTGTGTGTGTCCTGTTGGTGGTTAAAAAGCGAGTTGGGACTTCCTCTTTGAACAGTTGCCTTTTCCTCCTATACAAGGGAGATTTTGTTTTATTTGAGACTAGATAAAATTAAAACCACACAGCAAAGAAGGTATGATGGCTAAGAAGCCCCCCAAACCAGCCCCTCGCAGGATCTTCCAGGAAAGATTAAAGATTACTGCTCTACCTTTGTACTTTGAAGGATTTTTATTAGTCAAACGATCAGAATACCAGGTAAGTCTGTAGATGATGATTTTAAACCTGAAACTTTGGTCTTAATATAAAATGTAGTTCATGGTGATGTGACATGACAAAGCCACCTTGTTTCTATTTAGATTATACCTCTTGTTTGAACTTAGAACAATAATTCTAATTGTGCATAACTTAAATACAGTATATAGCTTAAATGTATATACATATGTATAATATATAGTAATATATTAGCTGTATCAATAAGGTAAATGCCCAAAGAATCCACTTAAACATCACTGAAGATTTTGGCTTGAGAGAGACAATGTTTCTTATATTTTCTCCACAACTTACTACTGTACTTCAATGATGATGCATATCATTAAGATAAAATATTATGATTAATATTAAACCTTCTCCTGTTCTGTTATATTGAAGTTTATAATAATAAATTATTAAAAATGGTAAACTTTTGTAAAATTGTGAAAATAATATAAATTAATACCATTTAACATTATATTTAGTTATTTGTTGTTGTTGTTGTTAGGTGCCCTCAAGTCAGGTCCAATTCAAAGCAACCCTATGTACAACAAAACGAAGCACTCACCAATACTGTGCCATGCCCAGCACTATTGTCAGTGCTTCTGTGCTACTCATAAGGTTTTCAACGGTGGATTGTTTCAGGAGTGGATTGATAGATCCTTGCTAGCCTACAGCACCTGGTATTCCCAGGCAGTCTCCCATCTAAAGACTAACCAGGCCGACCCTGCTTGGCTTCGGAGACCAGGCAGGATCAGATGCTAGGGTGCATATACTTTTATAGCTTAGTGTACTCATAACCCAAAAGAGCACCCTAAATATTGTCTTTTAAAGTCACTAGCTTGAACAGTTTTGCTTTTTTTTTTTTTTGAACATGTTCTAAAACAAAACCTGTTCAAGACAACGATGTTAAAAAACAATATTTAGAGTGCTATTTTGGGTAATAAGCACATTAGGCTATAAAAGTATATTTGTTCCAAGAAAATTCACAATGCACTCCATACTTTTAAGGAGTAAAAATTAAGCCCGATGCCATGATGTCCACTTTTAATCTCAGCTATTCAGCAGGAGGATAGCAAGTTTGAGGCCAGAGGCGGCCTGCACAATTTAGGAAGAAACTGCCTCAAAATAAAAATTTTTTAAAAAAATTACAAAGGCAGTGGTAGTGCACTTCCCTCGTATGCAATAGGCCATGGGTTCAGCCCCCAGTACTGCAAAATAAATAAATAAACACATAAATAAACAAAATGTGTTAAAATAATTGCCTTTAAAATTGTAATTGTGGATAACTCAAAATTAATTCAAGAAATAAATGTGAAATTGCCTTTTTAACAAATGAAATAAATCATTAATTTAGCTTAAATTTTATGAAATTTTAATATTGAGTAAAACTAGCAGGGATTTTTTTTTGTGTGTGTGTGTGGTACTGGGGGTTGAACCCAGGGCCTTCGCACCTGCATGCTTTGCAGGGTCTCGCTAAGTTATGCAGACTGCCTCTGGTCTCAAACTTGTGATCCTCCTGCCTCTGCCTCCCGAGCTGCTGGGATTACAGGCATGCATCACCACGCCTGGAAAACTAGCAATTTTTAAAATGTTTTCATAAATGGCATAAGAAAGTTTTAATGATGGTAATAAAATGTATTTTCTAAAGATTCATTACTACTTATGGAAAATTGTTGTCAGGTGCTATTGAATGGTGTTTGACTCATAGCGACCTCTCTTCAGTTTTTCAATAGCTGATTGTTTCAGGATTGCTTTGGGAGTAGATTGCCATGTCCTTCTCTCATTTTTGTGGTGCTGGGGATGGAACCCAAGTCCTCAAGAGTGCAGAGCAGCACTCTACCAACTGAATTAAGCCACAGCCCTATGGAAATTTATCTATATGAAAATATAATAGTACATTTATGGGGCTAGGGTTTAGCTCAGTGCTTGCTCTGCATGCCCTGAAGCCCTAGATTCAATCCCCAGGACTGCAAAAATGAGAGAAGGACCTGGTATCCCCCTTCTGAAACAATCCCAAAACGATCAGCCACTGAAAACCCTATGAATAGCAGAGAAGCACTGACATAGTACCAGCCATGGCACAGTGTCTGGGAGTGTTTCATTCTGTTTTATATAGGGTTGCTATGAGTCAGACCCAACTCAGTGGCATCTAACAACAAGAACAGTACATTCATATTTTCTAGATATATAATCATATCTTTTAATATTTGTAGTAAAGACATGGTAATTTGTGTTGCTATGGGTGTCAAACATGGTTAGTAATATTTGTCAGTTATATTGGACTTTTTTTGGGGGGTTAATCCTATATACTTTTAAGGGGGTTTAGCTCAGATGGTAGAGTGCTGTTCTGCATGCTTGGAGGCCCTGAGCTCAGCCCCCAGCACTGCAAAAATGGGAGAAGTACCTGGCAGCCTACTCCTGAAACAATCCCCAAACAATTAGCCACTGAAAACCCTATGAATAGCAGAGAAACACTGACATAGTACCAGGCATGGCACAGTGCTGGGGAGTGTTTCATTCTGTTGTACATAGGTCACTGAGTAGGGCCTGACTCAATGGCACATAACAACAACATATGCTTTTAAAGTAAATTCAGTCTTTTCATTACAGGTTAGCTACCTTGTTACACTTTGCCAGAAACGGAGATGCAAAAACCAAATTTCTAATTTGTAATTTAAATTTGGTTATTCATTGAATGTTTTCCTAGACTATTTACAATAACTGTTTCTTCTTAATGTTTAACAAAGGCATGCCATTGATATAGTTAGCAGGAAAAAACACAAAAATTTTAGAGTGTCAGTGAAATATGTCTTTCCCTAGTGCTTTTGCCACTTACAGTTTGTGATCTTGTGCACATTATCAATCTCCCTCAGATTGTTTCCTCAACTCTAAAATGGAGAGACTGTATGTTGCTTGCCTCCAACACAATGTATTATCTATTACGTTGATGATAAATAAGTGCTGAATCAACCAATATTTATTGTGTGCCTCCAATACACCAAGCATCACACTTATTTATGGAAAAAATGGATAAAACACAAAGACCCCAACTTCCAAAGGCTTAGCTTAGTAGTGGTGATGAGTTCTTACCTAATTCCTACTCTGCCTTTTCTTAGAAAGCATGCTTTGAAATTGCAGCAGGCAGAGTATGAATTTCTGTCCTTTGTATGACAGCAGACTCCTCCAGGGCTCTGTCCATTTGCAGGAAGTTCAGTTCATGAAGATAAGAAGTTTCTTGACAAATACATATCTCAGTTCATCTCAGTTCATCTCATCTCCATTATAGTATAATTGATATGAGCGCTGTTAAAGAGCTGTGCAGTTGTTAGTATCCAGAAGGATATGAATTTGCACCAAAGCAAGCTGTTTCTCATAGGGCACTTGATGACATTAGTGAAAGAATCAAAGAACTTCATTTTTACTAAAATAACATCTTCAAGTGAAAAACAGATAAGAGGAAAATTATAAAAAATGGGGAAAATGAGAAGACTGAGTTATGCCACTTCTCATGCTGCCACAACATAGTTCTCGGGAAAGAACTTCTAATTTTTTTTCCATCCCAGTGTCTTGGCAGAACATCTTTTAGTTAACTTGCATCCCCAGATTACTCAAGCAGACAGCATTATTTTCTTCTAATTTGCTGTTTCCATTACGACACAGCAGCTGCTTTCTAAGTATCAGGTCATGCCCATCCCTTAATACATACCTGCTTTGCTTTTTAGATGGTTTCTTTTCTTTTTTTTTTTTTCTCTAGAGTTAACACATACATATTCACATGTACATGTGTGTGTATGTTGGTTAAATGTAGTCGTGTGCTGCGTAATAATATCTTAGTGATGGGCTGCATACATAGCAGTGGTTCTGCAAGATTATGTTGCCTAGTGATGCACCTTTCTGTGCAACTATACTCTGTGATTTTTGTACAATGAAATTGCTTAATGATATATTTCTCTAGATGTATCCTTGTTAAGGGCTGGGGTTTAGCTGGGGTAGGGTGCTGCTCTGTGCTCTCTGAGCCCCTGGGTTCTTTTTTTTTTTTTTTTTTTTTTTTTTTTTA
>VMDO01035395.1:0-16121 GCA_007922755.1 Pedetes capensis | reverse complement strand
CTAAACTACAAAATACCCATGACCATGTAACTAAGACCCATTGAAGTCTAGATTGAACTTCACTATGTGATATTCAATGTCAAAGTATATTTACAACAAATTAAAAAGATCTTCTCAGTTTTAGAGAAAACAAATGCATATATTCCTGGAAAGCAGAGAAGAAATAAAAGTAGGTGTTCAAATGTTAAATAAGTGAATTCATAATGACATGAAGTATATCAAAATTATTTCTTAAAGTAAAAAACACAATAATGGATTTTGTCCAACTAAAATATACTAAAAATAATTTTAAAAAGCAAATTTATAAAATTTAAATAATAAAAATAAATATAACAATTACTTATTTTAATATTTTTAAATTATGCTTATACTTATTAATTTGTTTTTAATTAATTTTATTATTTTGGAAAATGCTAAATTTTCATGCTTTAAAAGATCCATTAGAAAACATTTTATTCTGAAGTTTCTTCAAAAATTTCATTATATCTCATCCTCAATAGCTTCCCATCCATTTTTTAAGTTTTTAAATACTTTTACTGTTGTGTAACGCAAACACTTCTATGCTTAAGAATTTTTAGATCTTCTTCTCACTATTTCCAGGTAATTTCATGTTCCATAAAATGAGAATACATTGAATCTGAAAAATAGTGATGACATCAGGAGAAGAGATATTAAAACATGAACAATTTGATAACATTGATTCATATGACTATTATTTATTTATTGGGCACACAACTAAATGACAGCTACTAATCAACAAGATAGATCTCAAATATGAAATGTGAGATATTTAATTTGTGCTTGATTTTCTGTTAATTTCTATTTTTATTAATTTCTATTTCTAATTTATATTAATTCTTTGCGATTTCCTGAATGATTGGCACAGATAAATATTGTAGCAACTCACTAGTGTGAACAATATAGATTGTATATAAAACTATCTGAAAAATCATGCAGTATAATACCAAGAAAACTGAGCATCCTATAAAATGTGAGATACATTTTAAATGTTCTGGGTGGGAAATCACATAACAAATATGAGAATATGATGTTATGGGAATACTAATCTGCAGTACTGTTCAAGATGGAGTCAAAGTAACCAGAATGAAAGCAAGATGGCAAGCCCAAAGACCAGGAGTGAACCATGCTTCCATAGGTAGGACTTGAACTAGGCAAATGAAATGGAAGAAGATAAAATTGAAGTGTATAAAAAGAAACAGACAAACCTATAGTCTGGTCTGTCCACTTGGATGGGAGTAAGGAGGGAGAGAAATTTATAAGCTTGTGGTAGTTGAAGAATTATGTTACCACCAATGGAAATCTGGAAATCAATTAAATTTGAATCAAGAATAACAAGCAAAACTTTGTGTCAGAATTAGCTCTGTGTGTTTCACCACAATAAAATTCACACCTATAATTATTTATTTTGCATTTAATTAATTTTAATTTAGCTAAGAATTAATTGCAGAAGAGAATTGTATAAATAAAATGTTTTCATAGACTGATAAACCTACCCACAAGCTAGCCAGGAAAATTTGAGAGGAAAATATCTGAAATACAGTAGAAGAAATTAAAAGGAATTAAAGAAAAATTTTTCTAAAATTGAAATCATAATTTAATCATTGCATTATATCAAAACATCAATCTTAATTGAATGAAAAATAAAAAAAAATCAAGCACAAATTAAATTAAAAGGAGTCAAGGGCTCTCAGCTTCTCCTTATCTTTCTGTATAGAAGAAATTACTTAACAGAATTTATTTACATTTTAACCTAATACAATGCTTGAGTGAACACATTTGCCTACTCATGAAAACAATCTAAATGATTAATGCAGGAAATCAATAATCTGAAATAGCAATAATCTCTATTTTCTGAGTCACTACTCCTTCATATTATATTTCAGAAAGCCATTACAAAAAATCATTTTGAATCACTGATAAAAAGACAAAGATAGAGGTAAAAGGATTAGATGCAAGAAATTGGCTTTCAGTTAAAAGCTTTTAACAGATTTGTTAATTCAGGCTGCTACAATAACTTTTGTAAAAAGCCATTTGTTTTTCATACATTAAGGCTTATACAAGGCAGAAAAATATATATGTGGCTTTAATAAATCTCCAAAAGATCAAATAGCTTCCTCATAAATTAGAGTTTCTTTCATTAGAAATACGATTAAGTTGATTTTGCCAGTAGCTTATTTAATCAAAAGTGTCACTGTTTTTCCTTATACTCAAATTTGACACTACTAATTAGTTCACATTATTGCATTAGAAGTTGTGAATATATTCAGCATTTGCTCAACTGAGCAATTATTTTTACTGATATGAAAAATATAATTAAATCATTAAAATGTACATTTTGCACACATCCTAGAACTTTTCAGATCTCTGTGTAGTTTATTCAAGTTTGAGATGTCCCTAACTATTTGAGGAATCCTTAATCTAGACACATTTAATTAATAATTTACTTAATTGCTCATTAATACAGATTATTTTAGCCTACTGGTTATTGTAATTATAGCTCATAGATCCTAATGTAAATGTTAAACTATTCTCAGTCTACATTCTGACAAACACTTTTGAGTAAGGCTATTTTCAAATATTAATGTGACACTTAGTATAGGTTTGTGAAAGAAGCAATGGAAGATGATAATTCCCCTTGAATATAACACATTACTGCAGTTCTGCCTCCCAGAGACCCCTTGAAAATGACTTTACACACTAAAGAAAATCACCAAAGGCATATGTACATGTATATTTGCAATTTTATTATTTTTAATTTTGACTTTATTGACAGGCTTAGATTTCTTTACCTGGTCAATTCCTAATCACTTTTTTAAAATGTTTAGATACTGAATGGGCACTGCCATATGTTCCCCAAATCTTCACAGTAATTCCCATGGTCAGACTCTAATGACCCCCAAATTAATACCGCTAGCCCAGACTTATATACTGAATTCCAGACTTAGATACTGATTACTGAATGTCTGTACTTCAATTTCTGATAGACAATTCAAATCTGCTAAGGTCTCTCTCTAAAGTTAAAATCCATGTAAACAAATATTTATTACACTGGGTTAATGGTTGTACAAATTATATTACTAGACAATGTGGAAGCATAAGAAAAGAGTTCTTATCCCAGATTAAAACTGAGAACAGAGGTCAGAGAAGATGATTAGGGATTGTGGCCAAAAGTTGAGCACAGATCTAGTAAGTAAGACTTTAAATGAATGCTATATTTAATTGAGTTATAATGCATTGAATGGCCTGCAGCCATAGCCCTGTGGAATCCGATCTCGTCAGATCTCGGAAGCTAAGCAGGGCTGGGCCTGGTTAGTACCTGGATGGGAGACCGCCAGGAACACCAGGTGCTGCAGGCTTGGGAGAAGGACCTGGCAACCCCCTCCCAAAAATCAATCTACCATTGAAAACCCTATGAACATCAGAGAAGCACTGACAATAGTGTTTCCCCTGTTGTACAGAGGGTCGCAATGAGTCGGATACCGACTCGACGGCACCTAACAACAACAACAACAATGCATTGAATATGATAAGCATATGATAAAATTCTATTGTGAGTGACATCTTGGTTTAGGAACCAAAGTTTTCACAAAAATTATCACAGTGTGGTCTTTGGCTTTGATGAGAAAATGAGTAGATTAAATTTGCAATGATGAAACTAAAAGAGAATGTTATAGGAAGTTGGAACCAAAGGGAGAAAAAACTCTACTATTCTGTAAAATGAGTTTTATCAAAGTATGAAATCAGTGATCAAATAAAGCAAATATATGATCAATTCAAAAGCCTAGACATGTTGCACAGCACAAAATCACAAATAGCATGAAAAAGAAATGGGTACTCATGATGATGTTTCAATTTCCCCATCCTTCTTTTTTGGAAGCTTGACAGATTTCATTCACTTCTCTCCATGCTTTTTATTCACTGGGGGTTTTATATGTCATTAGTGCCTGAAGAAGACAAATACAGTCCTTTCTGGAGAATCTCCCCACTTTTCAGAAACAAATAATCATCAAAACACACACTCAAAACAAACAAACAAACAAACAACCATAAACACACACATTTCTAGTTCCATCACTGAATAGGTTCTTAGCAGATGAAGTAGGTTTGCAAAGTTGAAAGAAGACTCATTAACAACTTGTGCAGATGATGCAACTTTGCTTGCTGAAAGTGAAGAGCATTTGAAATATTTACTGATGAAGATCAAATAAGACAGTCTTCAGTGTGGATTGCTCCTCTTTATCAAGAAAACAAAAATACCTAACAACTAAAACAGCAATAACTTCCTTATAAATGGAAAAAAGACTGAGGCTGTCCAAGATTTTCTCTTACTTGATTATACAATCAACACAAACAGAAGGAGCAGTCAAGAAATAAAAGAATCATTGCATTTGGAAAAACTATCACAAAATCTGTCATAAAGATGCTACATTGAAGTTGATGGTGTGACTGACCCATACAATATACTTTTCATTTGCATCACACACTTGTGAAAGTTAGGCATTGAATACTGGAGACAGGGCAGAATCAGTGCTTTTGAATTGTGGTGCTGGAGACAAATATTGAATACACCATGGGACTGCCAAAAGAATGAACAGATTCATCCTAGAAGATGTATTACAGAGAATAATATATATTCTGTAGCTTTTGAGTGAAATATTCTGTATATGTCCATCAGGTCCACTTGATCTATTGTGGTGTTTAACTCTGAAGTTTATTTGTTCGTTTTTTTGTCTTAATGTTCTATCTATTGATGATAGTAGGAAATTGAAGTCACCCATTATTACTGTATCAGGACCTATCTTGTCCTTTAAAGTTCAGTAGTTTTGTTTGTTTGTCTGTTTTAAAGAAGTTAGGTGCACCAATGTTCAGTGCATATATATTTATAATTGTCATGCCTTCTTGGTCAATTGTTGCCTTTATTAATATGTAGTGACTTTGCTTGTCTCTTTAGAATAGTTTTAACTCTAAGTCTGCTTTGTCTGATATAAGAATGGCTACTCCTTTTTTTTTTTTTTTTTTTTTTTTTTTTTTTTTTTTTTTTTTTTTTTTTTTTTTTTTTTTTTTTTTTTTTTTTTTGGTGTTGTCAGAATGAAGAGACAACCTACAGGATGGGAGGAAATCTTTGCCAGCTATACATCAGACAGGATATTAATATCTAGAATATATAAGCAGCTCAAAATATTAAACACAAAAAAGCAAATCATCCAATCAAAAATGGGCAAAACAACTGATCAGAGACTTCTCAAAAAAAAAGAAATACAAATAGCCTACAATTGTATGAATAAAATGTTCAACATCCTTAGCCATCATGAAAATGAAAATCAATACTACAGTGATATACCATCTCACTCCAGTCAGAATGGCTACCATCATCAACAACAACAACAAAATGCTGGCAAGGATGCAAGGCAATGTTTATACATTGCTGGTGGGAATGTAGGTTGGTACAGATAGTATGGAAATTGAAATAAAAACCTAAAAATAGGACTACCATGAGACCCAGCTATCCCACTCCCATGTATATATCTGAGGGAATATAAGTCAATATACTACAGAGATACCTGCTTATCCATGTTTATTGCAGCATTATTCACAATAGCCTAGATATGGAATCTTGATTGGAAGAAAACTCATTAAAAACCTGTGCTATGCAGATGACACAAATCTCCTTGCTGAAAGTGAAGAGAATTTGAAATATTTACTGATGAAGACCAAAGAACACAACCTTCAATATGGATTGCACCTCAACATCAACAAAACAAAAATCCTTACAACTGGGTCAGTAAGCAACATCATGAAAAATGGAGAAAAGACTGAGGTTGTTCATGATTTTGCTTTATTTGGTTCTACAATCATCACCCACAGAAGCAGCAGTCAGGAAATCAAAAGCTTCATTGCATTGGGAAAAGTTGTGGCAAAAGACCTCTTTAAAGTGTTGAAAGGCAAAGATGTCACAATGAAGACAAATGTGTGCATGACTCATACTATGATATATTCCATTGTGTCATATGGTTGTGAAAGCTAGATATTGAATAAGAGAGACAGGAGAAGAATTGATGCTTTTGAAATATGGTACTGGAGATGAATTTTGAATGTACCATGGACTGCCAAAACAACCAACAGATCTGTCCTAGAAGAAATGCAACCAGAGTCTCTGTAGAAGCAAGGATGGCTAGATCATATCTTACATATTTTTGACATGTCCTCAGGAGGGAGCAATCCTTGGAGAAGGATGTCATGTTTGGGAAAGTCAACAAAAAAAGGGAAACCTTCAACTAAATGGATTGACACAGTGTCTGCAATAATGGGCTTAAACATAAATAAAATTGTTTGCCTGGCACAGAATTGGGGAGTGTTTTGTTTTGATGTATATGGGGTCACTATAAGTTGGTCCCTATCCAGTGGCACCTAAAAACAATAACAAGAGGGTTATATGTACTGCAAATGGCAAGGCCATAAAGAGCAGGGCTGCCCAAATCTATTACAATCCAGATTGTGGTACCATACGTACCAGATGCTGGGCATTGAGCTCAGGATTTGTTTATCCTGCTGGGTAATGGTCTTTATTTGGTCCTTTCTTTCCTTACTGTGTTATCATTCTTCCATTTTAGAATGGGAATGCTTATTCTCTGCCATTGTTGGCTGAAAGTTTGCAAGGCTTTTTCATTTTCAGGTGCTTACAGCTAAGACTTGTCTTGAATTTCAGAGGCAACTTTGAACTTGCATTGTTAATGTTGGGACTGTTAACATTTTGGGGACTCATCAACTTGGAATAAATGTATTTTGCCTTTTGAGATTGTCATGAACTTTTTGGGTTGTTAGGTATTGTGTTATGGTTTGAATCTCAACTGTTCCTGAGAGGTCCTATGTTTGAATTCTTGGTCCCTAAGTATTCACACTATTTGGGGAGGTTTTGGAACTTTTGGAGATGGGATGTAACTGGCAGGAAATTTCATGAGAGCAGGGCTTTGAAAGATTTCTGGCCCCAGTTCTGTTAAGCTCTATCTCTCTGCTTCTGTTCAGCCATATGTGCAAGGTTCTCTGTCACATTTCCTGTCTCCTCCTTGGGTGTGCCTTCTGCATATTATGGACTGAAATCTTCTGAACTGTGATCAATTAAATCTTTCCTCCTTTAAGTCGTTTCTGTCATTTTGGTAATAGCAATTTATAAGCTCACTAAGACAGATGCTTCAAGACTATAACATAAAACTTCTCAATCCTAGAATTTATTATATCATATTACTGTTTTATTTATTAATGCTTGTGAAAAGATGAATTGCCTTTTGCACCTGAGTATCCTCAAAATCCAACTTATTGTCTAACAATACATGGTACAAAATGAATATGTGTTTAGTAAGTTAATAAATTTCTCACTTTTTTCCTGTTATACTGAAATCTAGATCTTCCTGAAAGCCTCTCATAACCACAAAAATAAAGACAGACAGAGAGAAAGAAAAGTTTCAGTTTAGTACTCTTTCTAATCTTTAAATCAGATCTCTATGTTTAAATTTTACTGGGGAAAATTTGTGAGATTCTGGACTTTATATTGGGAATATTTTGTTGTTGTTGTTGTTGTTGTTGTTGTTGTTGTTGTTGTTAGTTGCCCTCCAGTTGGTATCCAGTTCGTAGCGACCCCATGTGTCAGTGTTTCTCTGCTATTCAAAGGGTTTTCAATGGCAGATTGATTTTTGGGAGTGGGTTGCTGGGTCCTTCTCCAAAGCCTACAGCTTCTGGTGTTTCCAGGCAGTCTCCCATCCAGGTACTAACCAGGCCCAACCCTGCTTAGCTTCCGAGATCTGATGGAATCAAATGCCACAGGGCTAGGGCTGCAGGCTGTGATCCCTTAGTCTATAGCATATTTGATTTAACAATATGTATGCCATTTTTACTTCTGTAATTCCATAATATATTCAATTGAGAAAAAAATTAGTAAAGTGACAAATCAGTGTTTTTCTCACTTTGTTCATGATTTCATTATGAACATTATCCACTTGGTTACAATTTCCTTAATTATATGGAGTACTATAGAAAAGCAGTTTGAATATCCGAGGCCCATGGTGAAATTATCACACACTTTCTTGATAGAGCACTTGCCTAGCATGTGTGAAGCTTTGGATTTAACTCCCTAGTACCATAAAAGAAATAAAAAAAAGACACATGTTCTTATGAAATCCAGGACACTCCTCTTTCTACGTAGATGATACCACAAATGCTGAAGGCAAGATTAAAAATGACTAACTTAAAGAAAGCTGCATAAATTTAAATGGTATTCTCTACTTGTGGTAATAGTTAGCTTATGCTCATTTTCTATGACTTATGAGTAGATACAACACTGTACATAGCCCAAAC
Organism: Pedetes capensis; assembly: GCA_007922755.1. Lineage (NCBI taxonomy): Eukaryota > Metazoa > Chordata > Mammalia > Rodentia > Pedetidae > Pedetes > Pedetes capensis. Next base: position 7,751 of record VMDO01035395.1, on the reverse strand, counting down.
TATAATAAAGATAATGAACTACGTATTTCAAACCCCTATTAATTTTACAAGAGTGAACATTATGATTAACTTCTTATTCATGTGAGTATACTTCAGAGAATCTAAGCACTCAAAAACTATTTGTTGAAATGAATTTCCAGGATAAAAAGTCATCAATTTAAGTTATAGTCACTGATTTCCTACAAATTAAAATTATGTTTCAATTTATACATGATTTTGAAATTCAAACATTTTGTCTTATATTTCCAATACCAGTGATCATTTTTATTTGATTGTACTCATTCCAATCAATTTTTTTAACTAAAAGTAAAATTCCAAACAATACACTTGCTAACACATTCCCAAGTATAAGCAGAAGGTGTAGGCACACTCTGTGTGGATGTTGTATCTCTAATATAGCATTGTTGTTGTTACATGTCATCAAGTTGGGTATGATTCATAATGACCCTATGTACAAGAGAATAGAACACTACCTGGCATCATGTCATCCCCAGCACTATTTTCTGTGCTACTCTGCTATTCATAGGGTTTTCAATGGCTGATTTTTTCTCAAGTGCGTTTCAGGGTCCTTCTCCCAACACTACAGCAACCAGTATTTCCAGGCAATCAATCTCCCATCCAAGTACTAATTAGGCTGGACCCTGCTTAGCTTCTGAGATCTGATGAAACTGGACACCAGGGAGGTATTGCTGTAAACAGCATAGCATTATATAGCCTTATATGAAACTATAAGTCACATTTCTTAAAGGCTTGACACATTTCTCCTATAAAATACGTTCCAGAAAGATGAATGATTATTTTAAATTATTCCTTGATTCTTCACTTATAAATAATTTTCTTAATTCCCTTGACCCTCTTGCTAAGTTGCTCAAAAGACAATTGATCAGACGTCTGAGTAATTTAGAATTTAATGCACACAATATACCCACATAAAAATAATTTTACTTCTATTACCTTGCCTCAAGGTAATATGATTACAAAATTCTCACTTTCCCATTGTCCTTGAATAATAATGTTATTATCTATAACTACTTTGTCGGCTGTCCAAAAGAACAGAGTATGAGTAATTTGGGAAGTATATAAGGCATTATATTAATGGCACATTTTTCAAATGCAAATTTAAACATGACAGCATTATAGAAGCATTTCAAAAGTTTTATTTTTACTTTTAGAGATCATATTTTTGAAAGTTTGTTCAATAAGAATTCATCCATATGCTATTATAGCATTCATTTCTTTATTTTGTATACACAATATGAATATTACTTCCTAGAAGTCACATATATTCTTATACTCTCCTACAGTATTCACAAGCAAATATGTGGTCATGCATTGGAAGATTGTGTAACAGTTTTTTATTTGTCTTTGCTTTTGTTTTGCAGTGCTGAGGAGTTGAATGCAGTGCCTCAAGCATGCTTTGCAAGCAATCTACCACTGGGCCACACAACCTGCCAATTTTTCACTCTTCTATCTTGAGACAGTATGTCACTAAGTTACACAGGATGCCTCCACCCTTGAACTTGCAATCTTCCTGCCTCCACCTCCTGGGTCATTGTGATTATAAGTCATGCTCCACCACAATCAGTTTAAGATCATGTAACTTATAGAATTTCTATAGCCTAATGATACAGAAATATAATGAAATATCCATCTATTTTATTACTCAGATTTCTTTCTGAACAATCATTTCCTCGCTCATACAGTTACCAGTCAGCTATCAAGGGTCTTTTTGGGTAAATGAGGAGAAGTTCCTCCATTGCTAGCAGTCCCAGTTCCTGAGGCCGAGAGGTTGGACTGGCAGACCCAGAGTCCTATACCTCTAAGCATGAGAGCTAGAGGTAAATTGCATCAGGCTATTATTTTTTTAATTTTATTTAAATTTTTATTACTATTCTTTGGCAATATAGGGAGATGCAGTTTATTTATACCAGTAGCCATAGGGGCAAGGAGCACACAGAGAGTTAATTAGCCATCTGGATAGGATGGATTACAGATGCAAAAATAAAAATCTCCAAAGGAAAGTGGTAAATTTTACACTACCCTCCCCCAATGATCACAGCCTGCAATAATGCCAGGCAGTAGCTCATGGACATGCAGTGGTAGAAACTAATGCATGCAAGGAAAAGTCACAGACCATAGAAATTTTAAAGAATGCCTTTCCCCCAAACACACACACTGAGATACATAAATAGAAGTACAGGGTGATCAATACAACTAATTGAAGAGATAAGGAAGGGATTCTTCTGTTACAGGGAAGATAGGTAGGAAAGGGGAGAGTTCCTAATCACTGTCAACTATACATTAGGGAGTATTATTTTCCTAAAATTTAGTTTGTCACCTCAGGGCCCCTGTGGACTGAGCCCCTTTACCCCTATGGCGAGCAGGTGGTTATTGCCCTAATTGTGGTGATGATGGTCATGGGGAACAAAATCAAACAAAGCCCCCAAACTCACCTAACAGGAAATAATGTGAAAAAAATTTATTACTCAATACTACTTTCCACATCTTCCTCCTCAAACCAGAATAACGGCTTGAAAGAAAACACTAAAGTCATGATCAGAGTTCCCTGTCTGAATGAAGAATGAGTGGACCATTGCCTTTCCCCTTACTTTCAGCCCATTTCAAAACATTGCTAGAAGTAGGCCAGTCTCACTTAGACCAGCCTTTCCCTCAGCATTCTCCTAGATGTTTTCAAAAAGTCAGGGCAAATGATTACTCTAAAGAACTTTAGTTCCTGCCAAGGTTTTCAAAAGTTACCACAATATTTTAAAGATCTTTTTGTTATTAGGCTCCAATCTTGAGGAGGAAAACAGTAGGAGAAGGCAGTAATAGACATACTCAAGGACTAACCATTATATGGTTTCCTTAACTCTCTAGAGTATGTAACATGTCATTCCATACAGTCCAAATAGCTCCTCTTGGGGTAAGGAAGATACATACACCCCAAGGGTTACAGAAAGTAGATCAGGACCAATTTCATCTCTGTGTGGTCAGTTAGCCTTCATTGCTCTACTTGGGTCCTATGCGGCCTTTGTCCCAGGTCATATACATAGCAACTATTCCTATCTTATTCTGTACCCCAAATAACCCTATAAGAATATTCTAATAATATTGCTATCTATAAAAAACCAAGACTTACAGGACTTAGTTTTCCTAACTTCACAATTGCATTACTAGTCAGAGCCAAGAGTTGAATCAAAGTATATCTTACTAGCATTAACTGTATTGTTCACTATTACCTTATACTACTTCCTAAACAATTTTCAAAAATTTAAAATCATATCTAAATTACATTTCTGCACAAAGAATTAAAAAGAAATAAATGTTGATAGTTAATAGATTTGAGGAGTAGTAAGATTTAACGGTTTCCAAATAAGTCACATCCAAAACTGAACACTACTTTTTCCTCCCATTCACTATGTCAATTTCTTTTGAAATATTAGAAGTTCATAAACTATATAATAAAATCATATGCCTTTCTTTTTTCATTTCCTTTCCTTTTTTTCCCCAGCACTTGTTGATTTGAGAGCATTGCACATGGTAATTAAGCGCTCTACCATTGAGCTGCATCCCATCCCTGTAATTTTTTTTTTTTTATGACAGGTCTCACTAAGTTGCACAGGCTACCTCTGGCTTCAAACATGGGATGTGTTGCCTCAGCCTCTCTACTCCCTGGGATTATATGCAAGCACCAGGGCACCCAGGCTGTTTTCTTAACTAGTGAGAATGATAGGATTTATCTTTAATAAGAAGAAATGGAAATAAAGCCTTATATAAAAATATACAAAAAAACATAGCTTTTATATTTAATAACAAAATTCCTACACACCAAATAAGTATATATATTACATATCTTGTCTGATCTGATCTAAAAATTATTTCTTTGTGCATGTATTATGGTTCTTCATTTATGATTCTTATCAATATGTTGTTGTTGTTGTTAAATGCCATGTAGTTTGTGTCCGACTCATAGCGACCCTACCTACAACAGGTGAAACACTATTGTCAGTGCTTCTCTGCTATTCACAGGGTTTTTAAATGACAGATTGATTCTTGGGAGTGGGTTGCTGGGTCCTTCTCCAAAACCTACATTACCTGGTTTTCCTAGGTGGTCTCCCATCCAAGTAATAACCAGGCCCACCCTGACTTAGTTTCTGAGGTCTAATGGGATAGGACACCACAGTGCTATGGTTGCAGGCTCTTATCAATATAAAGTTAGATAAATTTCTGTTATTTCTTTTCTTATTCATCAATTTCATAAATTATCCTATATTTGTACTGACTTGAATAATTTTTAGTAAATCACTAATAGTGTTCTCTCATCTGAAATTTTGTGTCTCCCTCAAATTCATGTTGAAATCTTATCCCCAAGCCAATGGTATTAGAAGGTAGAATTTTTGAGAAACTTCATGAATGACATCACTTTTATAAGAGAGACACCAGAAAGCTAACTCAGCCCTTGTATCATGTGAGCATAGAATGAAGGTACTGTTTAAGAGAAAACAAGCCCTCAGTAGACATTGAATCTGTTCAAACTTTGGTCTTGGACTTGCCAACTTCAAGAACCATGAGAAATAAATGTTTGCTGCATACAAGTTATCCAGCTATTTTGTTTTAATGGAATGATACTGTGAAATTTTGCATACTATAAAATTATCATAATAACTATTATTTCTTATATTGAACATGTAATGTAGTTTGTTGTTTTTGTTAGGTGCCATCGAGTCGTGTCCAACTCATAGTGACCCTCATAGGGTCTTCAATGGCAGATTGTTTCAGGATTGCCTTAGGGAGTGGATTGCCAGGCCCTTCTCCCATTTTTGAGGTGCTATGAATTGAACTTGGGACCTCAGAGACTGCAGCGCAATGCTCTACCAACTGAGCTAAATCCAAGACTGTAATGTAGTATAATCCATTAAATAGAAAGGCATGACTATACTTTTTTAAGAAAAGAATAGTAAGATTATATTTTTATAATTAAATTGAATAACATCTTAAAAGAAGGCTATTTTCTTAACAAATATTCTCTTTTAAATCTTCTATGAATTAGGCATATAAAATTATTGCAGCTATATGGGAAAGTCAAATGATTAAAATTTTAATTAAATATTAATTAAAATATTGATGCTTTATGAAGAAATATGGGCTGGGATTGATTGGGCGGATTGATTTTTGGGAGTGGGTTGCCATGTCCTTCTCTCAAGCCTACAGCACCTGGTGTTCCCAGGTGATCTCCCATCTAAGTACTAACAAGGCCTGACCCTGCTTAGCTTCCGAGATCTGAAGGGATCAGATGCCACAGTGGTATGGCTGCAGGCATAAATAGATAATTTCTAATAATTGATGAAAAATTACCAAAAAAGAAATTTTCATCTTAATTTTTAATCTAATAAGAGCAAATTAGAACAAGGAAATAGCATTTTAGAAAATTTAATTGAAATTATTGATGAAATGCCAAGGAAATGATCAGTCATACAAGATGGCTAGAAAGATTCTAATGAATAGTGGTTAACACTTTGAAAACAGAATTTTAGTATTCATCATATTTGAGTATTCAATTTTACTTTTTTATATCCTGAAAATGATCTAATATGGAGACAAAAAATAAAATAATTTCTAACAAGATAATATAACTTAATGGGAAAAATATTTATAAGAATTTTAAGTCTCTAATGATAGAGAAACAAATGTGTTTTTACTTTTTCAAAAATAAAACTCAAACATACTTGTAAATAATGCACAGAAGAAATTACTTGACATAAGAAACAGAGTTGCCTAGGTGGTAGGATCATAATTGATCCTTTTAATTTTTTCCTACAGATTTATAAAATTATCAAATACTTACCAATAATTTGTTATTGTTGCTGATCCCAGGTAGGTAGAACCAAAACCAAGTTCTTTAGCATAAAAAATAATTTGGGATGTGATCGAAAATCTAAGCATTGTACTATCTTAGATCCCTGTGGTGGGGATATGCAGTCATGCCTCATTTAACAATAGGGACACATTCTGGCAGATGCATTATTAGGTGATTTTGCCATTGTGCAAACAATGTAGATTGTACTTAAACAAACCTAGGTGGTATAACCTACTATACAGCTAGACTATCTGGCTTTATACTGTCATTAATCAAAATGTTCTTGTGCAGTACATGGTTGTATTCATTTGCCCAGTGTCCTCTCATAAGTGGTAAAGTTTCACCTATACTTCTCACGCCTGCAGCCATACCATGGCAGTGTCTGATCTCATCAGATCTTGAAAGTTAAGAAGGGTTGGGCCTGGTTAGTAGTTGGATGGGAAACCATCTGGGAACACCAGGGGCTGTAGGCTTGGGAGAAGAACCCAGCAACCCACTCCCAAAAATCAATCAGCCATTGAAACCCCAATGAAGAGCAGAGAAGCACTGACAATAGTGTTTCACCTATTGTAGGTAGGGTTGCTATGAGACACACATCAACTTAAGGGCACCTAACAACAACAATGCCCATCACAGCTGACATCCTCTAAGTTCAATAATAAAAAGTACTGAGTAAGGAGCCAAGATATTTTATTTAAAGCCTTTATGTTAATTCCAAAGTTGTGAAAGCTTCCGAAAGGCAATTGGTCTTAGTGGATATCAATTTTCTGATCAGGAGCACTGCAGAATTATATTAACCTCAATATAATACTAAGTAAAATTCTATGCAAATATTTATGGCATATGGAAAATATAAAAATCTATTATTTTAGCCAGTCGTGGTGGCACACGCCTGTAATCCCAGTGGCTCCAGAGGTGGAGGCAGGAGAATTGCAAGTTCAAGACCAGAAGCACTCTGCTTAATTTAGCGAGACCTTGTCTCAAAAAGTAAAAAAATGACTGGGGGCGCAGCTCAGTGGTCCAGCACGTGCAAAGCATGCAGGCGCGAGGCCCTGGGTTCAACCCCCAGGACTGAAAAAAAAAATCTATTATTTTTATCTCTGGACTTAAATTGAGCAAGTTACCTGGTATTTTTGTTGACACAGATAGTTGTATCTTCAAACTAATCTTGACCTTGAATCTTTGTTACTGAGAATTTTTATTTTTCTTTATTAATTACCTAAAATTACAAAAGTTGTACATGTTGGGCCAGCACTTTTCATGTATAAACAGGAACTTGAAATATTGAAAACAAATAAGAAAGGATATTTAGTAGGCTAAGTAAATCTTTGTCCTAATATTTGGAATCTTGAATGTTAACTTTTATGGCAAAAGGGACTTTGCCAATGTAACCAAATTAAGGATTTTGGGATGGGGAGTTTATTGCTCTACTATCGAGGTGGATGGGATAAAATCACAAAGTTCTTTTAGGAGATAGGAAGAGGAATCAAGTGGTGGTAGAAATGACAATACAAGCAAGTGGTTGAAGTGATATGAGAACAGAATGAATAGTAAAAAAAACACAGGTGCCTCCACGAACTAAATTATGCAAGGAAAGGATATTCCATGCTGGATTCTAAAGAAGAAAATAGGCCTGTCCACATGTCTTTAGTCCAGTGAAACTAATTTTAGCCTTCTAGAATTATAAGAGAAAATAAATATGCTGTATTAAACCACCAGATTTATAGTAATTTATTACAGGAACCACAGGAAACTATTACAAGAAAGAATGGAAGAAAGGAGGAAGGAAAAAGAAGAAGGAAAAAGGGGGCTATAGGGTATAGCTCAGTGGTGGAGTGCTGGCCTAACATGTACAAGGCCCTTGGTTCAATCCCCACTACATCAAAAAGGAAGA
>VMDO01035394.1:0-16118 GCA_007922755.1 Pedetes capensis | reverse complement strand
CCTGACACACACCTTTCTCAACTTTAAACCACTCAGTGTTTCCTTGTTCTATTCGAACAACTGCCTCCTGGTTCATGTACAGATTTCTCATGAGCACAATTAGGTGTTCTGGTATTCCCATTTTCCGAAGTGTTATCCATAATTTGTTGTGATCCACACAATCAAATGCTTTTGCGTAGTCAATAAAACATAGACAGACCTCTTTCGGATGTTCTCTGCTTTCAGCTAATATCCACCTGACATCAGCAATGATGTCCCTAGTTCCCCGCCCTCTTCTGAATCCTGCTTGATTTTCCGGTAATTCCCTGTCTATATATTGCTGCAGTCGCTTCTGAATGATCTTTAGTAGAGTTTTGCTGGTGTGTGATATTAATGATATTGTCCGATAGTTTGAACATTCAGTTGGATCCCCTTTTTTGGGAATAGGCACAAATATGGATCTCCTCCAGTCAGTTGGCCAAGTAGCAGTTTTCCAAATCTGTTGGCATAAACATGTTAACACCTTCAGTGCTGCATCTGTTTGTTGAAACATCTCTATTGGTATCCCATCAATTCCTGGAGCCTTGTGTTTCTCCAGTTCTTTCAAGGCAGCTTCCACTTTGTCCTTCAACACCATTGGTTCCTCTTCATATGCAACCTCTTGGAATGGTTGGTCATCTACCAATTCTTTCTTGTATAATGACTCTGTGTATTCTTCCCATCTTCTTTTGATGTTTCCTGCATCATTTAATATTTTCCCTGTAGAATCTTTTACTACTGCCACTCGAAGCTTGAATTTTTTCTTCACTTCCTTAAGCTTGAGAAACACAGAGGGTGTTCTTCCCTTTTGGGTTATTAAAGGGTTCTAAGAAAGAAGAAAAAGAAAACCTTCTTTCTTAGAACCCTTTAATAACATTTTTGTGACAGAGTAAATACAGAGGATATGATAATAAAAAGGAATAAAAGATGAATTAATATTTTACTCTATAAGCATAATAATGCTGCTAACAATAATGATAGTGTAGGGGAATGAGTTTGGGGAATGTAAGAAACATGACGTAAGTTTTTTATTCTGTTTAGTTTGAGATGATCATAATTTTGAGAGAGGAAATGTGGTTGTAGTAAAGTGTTAAAGATGTAAGAAGTAGATGAAATATCTTGAAGGCATGGAAGAAAGTTCAGACAAAAGAAGGAAAGATTTAAACTTGGAAGGCAGGAAATAAAGAGGAAATGGAGGAAAAGAGGACCTAGAGAAATCATGTGCTAAGAATGTCATCGAGAGGCTGTTCATTGATGTCTTATAACCACAATAGCTTTTATAACCAGAGTCATTATGCAGTTAGTTTGAATCTATGTTGAAAGCTTTGCTTAAAATGTTTCTACTTATTATATAGGCTTAGTTTTATGTGTAGAAACTCTTAGAAGATAGTTTTTAAAAGAAAGACTTATTCAACAAATAGCTATTCTGTGCCCAAGTACATCCAATAAACAAATACTTGCATATATAATTGTAATATATAATAGAGGGGGTCATCATAGAGGCAGAGAGTGCTATAGAAGTCTGAATGTTATTTGTAAAAACTGTAGGTAGTTAGGGGGTTGAATTTTACATTAAAACAAATTTTCTCTATATTTCTCTCTTTTCTAAAAATAGAGAATAGGTCAGAAAATCAGCTCATATTGATTCAAACGTTGATGTATCCTTAGTTCCCAAGTGAGCTTTCTTCTTGATTTGCATATGAAGAAGACTGGAAACTGTACACTGGCATGTGGAGATCTGGCTCTACGAGGAGTAGGTGGGACCAAAAGTCAGATTTCACGTGGCAAACAATGACAAGCATTGTTTACTGACTGTTTACTATGTGTTTGGCTCTCTGATACATACTTCAAATATATTGTTTTCAATATTCTCAGCAATACATGATATGGGCAGCATAATTTCCTTTTACAGATTAGGAAATTAAGAGTCAAAGCTGTGAGTAATTTGATGGAGTTCCCTCAGCTAGTAAATATTGTTGTTTTTTGGTACAGTTAGGTCTGATTCATAATGATCCTCTGTACAACAAAATGAAATATTACCCAACACTGTACCCTGCCTGGCACTATGTCAGTGGTTCTCTGCTATTCACAGGGTTTTCAATGGCTGATTGTTGTGGGAGTGGGCTTCCAAATCCTTCTCCTATGCCTACAACATCTGATATTCCCAGGCAGTCTGCCATCGAAGTACTAACCAGGCCCAACTCTGCTTAGCTTCTGAGATCTGATGAGATTGGCTACCAGTGTGGTATAGCTGCAGGCCGAAAAACCCTTGTTAGAATGCTATTTAGACAGTTTTCTTATTTTCATGAACTACTGAGGCATTTATTGACTATTTAGTTTGAACTAGTATCCTTACAAATGTCTTTCTTTGTTTCTATGATGATGAAAAGTTCCAAGAAGTGAAATGAAAGAATCATTAGGTCTAGATGACCTACCAAGGTTTGCTTTAGTTTTAACATGTCATGTATCTGTTTATAAATAGCCTTGACAGTATTGGAATTCACATATTATTTCAGTGACAAAAAAGAGCAGGGTATTTATTTTCTGAATTTTGTGTTGCTGTTTGCTGCATGTTACCCAGAAAGCACATTATAAAAGGGACTTTTCCCAAATCCTATGCAGAGGTCAGAACATAATAAAAACAAACAGAAACAAACAAACAAACAAACAAACAAAACCCAAAAAACGAAAAATCAAAAAAACCAAAACCAACCAAACAAAAAAAACCCTAAAGTCAACCTAGCAGAGAAGAGACAATCTGGGAAATGCAAAAGGAGGAGGGAGAGATCTAGCAAAAGGAGGGAATCCTGGAAGAGGAGAGGGGGGAGAGGAGGAACAAGGAGGAATGAGGAATGGGGGAGGGGGTAACCAAGGTGAACAGCCCAACTTTAATAGTCCTGGAAAGAATTATAATAACACCAATAATACCAAAGAATGGTATTATTATAGATGGACTAGAAAATTCATGTAATAGTACTGACAATGTAAAAAAGTTCACTACAGAAAAAGTTTCTATCTTAAACAGAATTGGAACCCAAGGACATATAGAAAAATATTACCATCAAAAGACAAGCAAATGGAAGAGAAGTCTTTGGTGGTAGGGGGGGTGGGGGGAGGAAGCATGCAAAAGGGTATGGGGGAATTTATCTGTGTAATGGACAATAAAATGCATATATGGAAGTGTCACAATGAAAAGCATGTCAGAATGAATCACATTAAGGTGTACATTAAAAATTTCCAATTAAAAAAAGAGATTTTTCCCCAAACAAAGAAAACCCCCAACAGCTGCCTGGCCTTTGAGTCCATTCTAATAATAGTAAAGACCCCACTAAAAGAAGTTCAGACATTGAAAGTTATATATTCTCTTTTTTAAATCTCCCTTTATTAGTAAATGATGATGGGGTACAAAGTAATACAGCATTGGCTCTTTCGATTATGCATCCTTTACATCACTTCTGGCCACAGTTTCATAAACCCACAGGGGATTATGGAGCCTTATGGCTAATGTGTAATAAAACTCAAATGCATATTTGGGTTATATCCCCTTATTTTCCAATATACTTATGAAGTTGTGTTAGTTACATTGAGACAGTCCTCTCCTCCTTCATCCCTCCACATTGACCATCATCTCCATCTCACCTTCCACAATCTTCACATCCCTCTGCTAGTTCCCTCCCTCCATCTTTCTATTCTTTATATTGTCCCTTCATCACTAAGTTTAATTGTGCAGAAATTTATATATTCTCATTTAATGTCATTCTCATTCTCATGTGGAACAATGCACCCAAGGCTTTGACCACAGTGTCAAAAAGGAGGCAGAAATACTTTTTTTCCCCTCTGAAATACTGATTCTTTACTCATTATTAGGAGTGAAAAGTGAAGCCACTGGATATGGGAGGGCAATCAAGAATTTGCTGGCACTGTACATATTTATAGTTCTGTACAAATAGATGTCAAACACTGCTTAAAAATTTATATAGAATCTTAAGTATTATTTAGAAATTGAACAAAGGGACCCTATTGAAGAATTCCCTTAAAATTGAATGCTTCATTATATTCTCAACGAATTCCTTTTGGATGTTTAGCATTTTTGCTCTTTTCTTCCTCTGCTTTAGGCCATATCTTAATTTTTTAAATTGCAATGTGGCAAGTGTTTTTCTGTTTTCTTTTGGGAGTATAGGAGGGTTGGCTATGCTAGAGAAGTGCTCCACCAATGAGCTGCACCCTCCAGCACTCCTCCCTCTAAATTTTGAGATGGGGTGTCACATTAAGTTGTGCAGGATGAATTTGGCTTTGAACTTGATATCCTCCTGCCTCAGTTTCCTGAGTTGCTGGGAATACAAGTGTGTGCCACAGTGTCTGGTTTAGGTAAGTACTTTTAAAAAATATTAGCAACTTTGAATGTCAAATGGAAACAAAACTAAGTTAGATCATGTAAAAGGAGAGAGCTACACTAGGAGAATTCTTAGTGTCTGAGAATTAAAAGACACTTGACACTTTTTCTTAACCTTCTATTTCTGTTAACTTATGAAACTTGGAGTGGGAGGCTTAGGGATATTATTTCTACATTGTAATTATACTAATAAACATCTCTGGCCATGACCTTGGAATTTATAGTGCAAAAGAAAGATTTATTGACTTATGCTTTGGAAGAAAAATGGGATTGTTGCATAAGTAAATTGCATGTTAAACTCATGTACCTGCATACCATTTATTACAATCAGTCTTGAACTTTAACTTGTCTTCTGGTTTTCTTTAAAAAATAGAGAGAGTTCTTGTTAAATCTAGGTTCCTGAGAGATCTTTGTTATATTATTGAATCAACTACAAAGTAACTATTTTACCTTGAAATGTGCAAAAAGAATCAATAGGCCTACAAAACTGCCTTTTAAAAAAGTGTTTGAAATAATATTTTTCCTGGTAGCCTGAATATCAATGTATATATGACTTTTCTGGGTTTCCTTCTTTCTTTGTTTTTTGCAGTATAAAAGCCCTTTATAGTTAGAGAGTTTTGGGTATTTTAGCTTTGATTTCTTTTTTGTCCTCTACCCTGGCCTCCCATTTGTTGCTCTTGCTCTTTGTGAAGTACTTACTACTTACAGGAAATTTTCCTTAGGGTGTCTTTACTTTTCATCCTAATCAACTTTTCCCATGAATATTTTTCCCTCTTCATTAGAATTTACTTCTAGAAAGATTTTTACTTTTTAAACTTTTTATTGTGAAATGCAATAGAAAGGCCAAATAAGCCTACAATGGGTGTGCAAATGTTGAATCCACTTCTCAGTGATATACCAGTCCAACCTTTTCTTCTTTAATTTGACCTTACTCTGCTGTGGTGGACATTTTCTCTCTTGGTGTGCCAGCAATCTTTAAATGAAGTTACACTTTCATTTGATTTATACATTTTGGTATGAAACCCAGAGTTTTCAAGTGCTTGTATACTATTTGGAATTTCTGTAAATGATAATTAATTTATATTATGCCATGTAAATCTGCAAGACTGAAATTTTTGTCTTTAATTTCTTTAAAGAATTTCTTGTAATTAATAGAATTGATAATATACTAAAATATTTGATGTAAAATGGAAATATAATTTTGTTGTATTTGCTCAGTGATTTTATTTTTAAATATAGTGGCGGTTCTTTGTAAACTTATAAACCTCCAATGTGGAGGCTTCAGAGACTGTAAATTCTGTTGACATCTGTCCTTACATTAAACAAAAATAGCTAGAATTTATTTTCTCTGCACTTTGCTAAATAATTTTTAGAAAATATGTCATTTAATTTGTTGAGAGGCAGTACACAACTTCATGATAAACAGAAAAAAGATTGAGGTTGTCCAAGATTTTGCTTTACTTCATTCTACAGTCAACACCCATGGAATGGACTAGCAATCACAAAATCAAAAGACGCATTGCATTGGGAAAAGCTGTCGTTGTAAAAGACCTCTTTAAAAAATGTTGAAAGGTAAAGATGTCACATTGAAGACGAAGGTGCACCTGACTCATGCCATGGTATTTTCTGTTGTATCATATGGTTTTGAAAGCTGGACATTGAATAAGGGAGACAGGAGAAGAACTGATGCTTTTGAATTATGGTGCTGGAGATGAATATTGAATATACTACAGACAGCCAAAAGAACCAACAGATCTGTCCTGGAGAAAATACAACCAGAGTGCTCCTTGGAAGCAAGGATGACTAGACTGTGTCTTACATATTTTGGACATGTTGTCAGGAGGACCAATCCCTGGAGAAGGACACTATGTCTGGGAGAGTGCCGGGTCAGGTTAAAAAAGGAAAACCTCAACTAGAGTGATTGACACAGTGTCTTCAACAATGGGCTTAAACATAAAAATGATCCTATGCCTGGAGGAGAGTCAGGGAGTTGTTTCATTCTGTTGTACATACGGTCGCTATGAGTTGGATCCAACTGGCAGCACCTAACAACAAATAGCAACAGTCTCCTCTAATACTTAAAATAATTTTTGAGATAAATAGCATTATCCATAATTTACAAATGAGGGAATCAAGTCATAGACAAATTAACTTACCTCAGGTGGTGGTTGTTAGGTGCTGTGTAGTCTGGTCTGCCTCAAAGCAACCCTGTATACAACAGAATGAATTTACCTCAGGTGGTGGTTGTTAGGTGCTGTGTAGTCTGGTCTGCCTCATAGCAACCCTGTATACAACGGAATAAAACACTCCTCGACACTGTGCCATGCCTGGCACTACTGTCAGTGCTTCTCTGCTATTCATAGGGTTTTCAGCGGCTGATTCTTTACAGAGTGGATTGCCAGGTCCTTCTCCCTAGCCTGCAGCAACTGATATTCCCAGGCAGTCTCCCATTCAAGGAATAACCAGGCTGATGCTGCTTAGCCTCCGAGATCGGGCAGGACTGAATGCTACGGTGCTATGGTTATAGACTACCCCAGGTTGCAGAAGTAATAATTGGTGGAGCAAAGATCTGAACCCAGAGATGTTTATTAAAGAGGATAAATAGTAACATTTTCCTGCATTACAAAAATTATTTCTTTTGAGTATACTACAAAAATAACTCAAGTTGTATAGTTTAATTAGAAATATCTCATTGTTGATTATGAAGATAGTTCTATTTGTTGTTTTGATGGGCTCAATTTTAAATTAGAAAACTCTACATAATAATTTAAAGGGCTAATCAAAATTAATTCACTCTCCAAGTGTGATCATTTTAGTAGTTATTAATCTGAGACTTGATGGTTTTGTTTTAGAAGTACTTACTTGTAGTCCATTATAGTAACAAACTTTAGAATATTACATTTTTAATGGAATGATCATAAATTTAAATGTCTCTGATTTTGGGAGTAATTACCCAATTACATGTTCATAAACCTAACATGATTAAATGACAATGTTTAATGCATTTTAGAGGTAATTTTACCTCAGTTTGGGACAATGTATTCTAAATCATGCCTTTCTGTTTGTAGGAAATAATTAACAAGTTTTATTTGGAAGTTTGATAATACTGCACTGTTAATCACAACATACTATTTTTAAAAATATCAGTACTCACTGATCTTAATAAATTGAATTTTATTTTCAAAATTGGGTTATGCAATAAACATGTCTTTGTAAGGCTTTGATATTAGGGAACACTGGCAGATATTATCTGTTTTCAGAAAAATGTCTAAAGTAGTATCACCTTTGATAAAATTAGTATACTCAAAAGTGCAAAGGGTAAAAAAATACTTATCAGTGATTTTTGATAGCCAAATCCTGTCCATTTGTCAAAATGTAGTTAGAGAAGTATATGTACTCTATAAACATTATTGTTAGGTGTACCAGCAAGGAAAATCACTATGATAGATTAAATAAGAAACACTGTTATAGTGTTTTTATCTTATTACAGGAGTAAAATTAGAGTATCAAAGCAGACCAGAAATATCAGGAGTGCTTCAGTGATGGAAATAGAATTTATTTGTTTTTCTGATCTATGTCCTGTGACACAGAACATTGAATCCTTGTGGAATTTAGAAAACCATTTTCTTGGTAAAGAATGTGGATTTAAGCTTTCTATGCTGAGTCATGCTGGGGTTTGGCTCAGTTGGTAGAGTGATGCTCCTACACTTTCTGAGGACCGGGATTCAATCCCCAGCACCGCAAAAATTGGGAGAAAGATGTGGCAGTCCACTCGGGAAACAATCAGCCATTGAAAACCCATTATATGAGGGTTGCCATGAGTCGGATCCGACTTGATGGCACTTAACAACACGCTGGGTCATGGCTAGGCGTTTTAAAAAAACAGGCAACTTTAATTGGGGGTGGAGATGGATAAAACCACCTGAATCATATAGATATGTATTATAACATGACTGTTAGCTTAAGAAATATCTAAGGCTTTGCTGTTTATTTACTGGGAGGGAAACATCATTGAAACTCTTTCCCCCACAAAGCATTGGATAAATAATAGAGATTAAATTTAGCTGCATATTATATATGTTTGTGTGCATATATGCACAATTTGATAACTAATTTCCCATCTTTGTTTAATAAAACACATTTAAAAATCAATTTTCATTACTATTATTATGACATCCTGTGCATGAATTTAAACTTTCGAGATAAAAGTTGAGCTTATGAAAATAGTGTATATATTATTTTCAGTACATATAGTTTATACACATTATGCTGATAATAATGAAAAATTCTAATAAAAACAAGGAATACATTTGTGATTATTTTGATATGTAGTCATTTTTAAGTGTATGTATTTAATATACCTACATGCATATTGCCTGCAGCCATAGCCCTGTGGCATCTGATCCCATCAGATCTCGGAAGCTAAGCAGGGTTGGGCCTGGTTAGTACCTGGATGGGAGACCGCCTGGGAACACCAGAAGCTGTAGGCTTGGGAGAAGGACCTGGCAACCCCCTCCCAAAAATCAATCTGCCATTGAAAACTCTATGAACAGCAGAGAAGCACTGATAATAGTGTTTCCCCTGTTGTACAGAGGGTCGCTATGAGTCGGACACCGACTCGACGGCACCTACAACAACAACAACAACATGCATATTATTAATACATATATTACATATGTATTTAAAAGTATGATATGCTTTACAGTGTTAAATTACAGTGTTACAACCTTTTTAAAATTATAAGTACAACATAGCTAGTTTTAAATGTTAATAAACACAACTTGTTTTTAAGAAGACAGAAAAATAACAAACCATTCCATGTGTGTTTTTTCCTTTTTAGACCTTTTCAAGTGAAAAACATTAAATGAAAATATAATATACTAAGTAGAAGTTAGGGAAAGATTTGGAAAAATATGTTCTTTATGAATTGTAGCTGAACGTATAAACTTATTTTAATTTGTAGTGTGCATATTTAATATTTTTCTATAAGATAGCAGTATGCTTTTATATCTCTATACTGACTTAAGTCTCAAATGATTTTCTGTGATTTTTAATATTTAATAAAACTCATTTCTTCTCCTGGTGATTCATTATTAAATCAAGCTAGAAACTCATTTTCTAAAGTATCTGCTGATTTTCCTGGGTATATAAGTTCCAGAGTAAATTTTGAAGTGTGGAAATAATAGGAGTCAAGATACTTTGTGCTGTTACAATAACAAACGACTTATGATTTCAGGGGCCTTACGGTAACAAATAAATTCTTTATATATCCTACATATTCACCATGGGTCAGCTGTGTTTCTGCTCCATGTGTTCTACACTCTGGACTGGTAGGGCATTCTCTATTATGGACACTGTTTTGTGGTAGCCGGCTCAGTATGGGCACATTGCCAGTTTGTATCTGCTTGCAGTTGACATTTTACTTCTAGCTACATTTCATCCAGCAAAGAAAAGTGGGCACTCCAGATATTAACAGGACAGAATACATAATTTGAGTAAAAGAGGCACCACCAATTACATTGCTTATGCTTGAGATTAGAGGGACAGACGAGACTACTTCCACCTCAGGGAGGTGAACAAATAGTTTGATTAGTAAAGTAATCGACTGAAATGTTTTCTTTGTAATGTACATAAAATAAGTATGTTATCTAGTTAGTAATGTTGACCAAATTTGGCATAACTTTACATTTTAATATGTGTAGCTCTACTAGTTTGTTAGTACGATTAAGAACAGTTACCTCAGGAAGCCGTACATCTAGTTGACACTTTCTCTATAGCTTTAAGGTTTTTCTTAGTTATTAGAAAAGGATTATTCAATGGGTTGTTGTGTTTTTCTTGAAGTAAATTTGAATGTTCTAGAGTATGTGCTGAAGGTTAACTACATCCCACTGAGCATTTTCCAGGCTTCAGAAACCATATTCCTGACATTTAAAGGAGTTACCACTAGATGGTGATCTCGGTCACTTAGAAGGTTAGAACAACTATGGGGTTTTCTTCAGGTGAATGGGTTGGTAGCAGAGAGATCAGAAATGTAAAACATTAATTTTTTGGCAAGCTCTTTATGACTCAAAATGGGCCTATTTACTGAATATGTATATATACATGTGTGTACTCACATGACCTACAGCCATACCACCCTGGTCTCCAATCTGGTCTGATCTTAGAAGCTAAGCAGGATTGGCTTGGTTAGTCCTTGGATGGGAGACTGCCAGGGAACAGCTGGTGCTGCAGCTTAGGGAGAAGGACCTGGCAGCCTACTTCCAAAACAATCAGCCACTGAAAACCCTATGAGTAGCAGAGAAGCAGTGACATAGTGCCTGGCATGGCACAGTGTCAAGCAGTGTTTCATTGTGTTGTATGTAGGGTTACTATGAGTTGGACCTGATTCAATGGCACCTAACAACAAACAGTACATGCTTGGAAATTCCATTTGAAGCAATCCTGTTATGTTTTGCTATGTTATTACTTCCCCAGAATATATATTTCTTTTCAACTGTTACTCTCTGATCAAATAGAGGAGTTTTCCTAAGCCCAGTTTCTTAAGAACTTGCAATAGGGTTTGGGTCTGTCCTTCTGCCTTTTCCTAGTACATTTTTTGAATTTGATGTTGCTGAAACTGTGGTTGTTGTAGGTGTGAGATTTCACTCTCCTTTTCTTTTTCTTGTCTTTCTTGTTTTTTTTTTTCTGCTTTCCCTCTTCCTCCTTTCTTCCCTATTTCTTCCCTCCTTTCCTCCTTTCATTCTTCTTTTCTTCTTTCCTTCCCCTTCCTTCCTTCCTTCCTTCCATCTTTCCTTCCTTCCTTCTTTCCTTCCTTCCTTTTTCTTTCTTCTAGGGACTGAACCCAAGACCTAATGTATTCTAAGCATGTAACTCTATTACTGAACTACACCCCAAGCTCCCTTTCTATAATTAGTAGAAGAAAAGAATTAAAAATAATATATTTCAGTTAGAGGTGTTAAAATGTAATTTTGATAATTTATCACATAATGGGATACAATGTAGACCAATCAGTGTGGTTCTTAGAAAATAATCACTTAGTTCAATTGTTAGTCTACATTTTGGTGTTTCTAAAATAATATATATTATTTTCATCATATATTTCTGCTGTGACTCAGGGCTTATAGCTGTCACATAATGCAAATAACTTGTAGGATTTCATATAGTAATTCAAAATATAAAATATGTTGCTAGTATGCTACATTCATAGAAAGTTAATATTAAATATGCACTCTGCTTGAGTAATGTAAGTTTTGATATAATGCTCCTTAGAAAATTAAGGAAAACTATCTGTTACAAGTTAGCTATTTTAAATATTCTTTGGAATTTAGTATATCTTTAAATCTTTTTACTCAAAGGTGAACTCATATTAAACACTAGAGTTCCACTGAAGATTTAGATGAGCTGTTGTAGTAAATCTAGCATGATCTCTTGTATTTCCTCTCATTTGACAATGGCAGTTTGTATGTATGATCCCTGAAACAGATTGGACAGTGCTACTTCACAGCCTGGAATCCTTCATAAGCTTCCCATGGCTTCCTGTGAGAGTAGTTGGTGTACTTAACCATATTAAAAAAATCTTATACAAAAGCTTATAGAAAATATTTCAGTGAATTCTGGTTGAAAGAGGTTGGAGGTTAAGAATCCACTAATTCAAGCATCCCCCTTCAAAATCCCCCTTTGCCATAGCCCTATGCAACTTCATGAAGTGCTATCTACAAATCACTTAAAAGGTAAAAAGTCTAGTTTCGTCATTGTATCTGGCCTCTGTATACCATTCTGATCCCTTCTTCTGTCATTTGCAGTAGCACTTTATCTTCTAGCTGTATCTTACCTCTTATATTTTACTGAACCTTCCATTTTATTCTTCTAAGGATAGAAGAGTGCTTTTTGCAGCACTGAACACTTAGCTGTAACGCTAGCTGCTTTTAAAACTTCTCAGAACAAGAAGTAATTTCTGAGAGGAGTTCATTCTTTGTATTTAAGTTGTATTTATTTACATGTTAGATTACCTCATTTTCAACTCTGTAATCTTGGGCAAGTTACTGGAACTCTGTGACTCAGTCTCCTCATTTGTAAACTAAGAATCATAGGAGTACTTACCTCATAGGATTATTATGAGTAGCAATTGTACTAATATCTGGCATGAAGTAGGAATTCAGGAAGTATTATCTATTATTACTCTTTATGGCTTTGACAAATACATAGAATATGTGTATATATATGTTTAATGAATAAGTATAGTAGAGTCACACTCAATGTTGAGGTTAGGTTTTTGGATAGCATATGAAACAAAAATCTTGCATAGGCAAAAGTATCTATATTTTAAACAAATTCAAAACAGCCAGGCTTTCTTCAGCACTGGAATGTATGGACATTTCTTTGGTTAGGCACCAAATGAAGAGAGAAAGTGCATTCAGTGATGAAGTTCAATGAAAATATGTTTTTTGTGTAGGACAATCACTCACCTCCTTGTGAGTGGGTTTGCAGTATCAGAGATATGTGGGAAATGAGAGCAATCAAATGAAACAGCAGGTTATCGTGTTGCTGTCTACTTTCTTTGTGTCACTTACTATAGCCTTACGGCAGATAAATGTTTATGACCTGGAATGGAACCAGAATTCTTGTATCTTATTTGTTGGTCTCTCCATTCTTTTCTCTTTCTCCACTTCTCCTCTTCATCCCTTCCAGAGTAAATATAAGGACATTCTTTGAAGTCTAATGCAATTCTACTTTTATATTTTTGATTAAAAAATTTGAGTACAAATTCTATTATTTCTGTTGCTACAGCATTGTAAGATAATCAGCATGGGGTAAGGGTGGCACTTGGAATTAAATTAGGCAATAAGTTTCTTTTTACATAGTAGCTAAGATCACCTTCTCAGGGTAAGGGAGCTACAGGTGTAGTACTATAGAGATGATACCCATGATATACTGTTGTGACTGTGTGGAGTTTCTATTTAATATTTTAAAAATTGAGATTGTTCCAGGCCATGAAATTTTAAGATCAACGGGGAAAGTTTAATTCTACTGTTGCTAACTTATAAAGGAAAGAGACACAGAGAAGTTCATTGCTTGTTGAAAGGATAAAAAAATCAGCAGCCCAATGTGTCTTAAATTATAAAAAACTTTTCTACAGTGGAGTGCTATGTTAGTGAGCTTTCCATTACCGTGACAAAATACCAGAGATAATTTTCTTAAAGGGAGGAAAGTTGTATTTTCATTTTCAGTTTCAGATGGTTCAGTACAAGGGCCTGTGGTAGCACTATACATTATTCCATATTATTATTTTGTTATTATTGCATTTAATAAATGACAAAAGTGATCCTGTTTTTCACACACAGACTCTTAAGTTGTGCATTTTTTGACTTTTGATGTTGAAAAGGTATAGGAAAAAAAATGTTGAAAGTGAATAATCAAGTAATATCAAATTTTAGATTTCATTTCAATATAAATAGAAAGCAGCTATTTAAATAGATTGAAATGCTTTGCTGACTTTGTAGAATTTGATAAATAAGTGAAATACTGGTATATTTCTGTGAGGATTTCCCAGTTTGTAGATTTTATGGAAAATCTGGAGAGATGTTAATAATACGGTGCAGGGAACATCAGAGGGGTTTAGTTCAGAAGACACATTTTGACATAAACCTATTTACTAGTTACATGACTTTGAGCCAGTATCTTAACTTCTTTGATTCCTAGTTTTCTCATGTATAAAATAAGAATGATAACGCTATTTACCTCACTGTATTATGAAAAATCAAATGAATTAACATAATTATAAAGTACTTGGGTGATGATGACGATGATAATGTTATGCAGTTCTCATTGAAGTACTTTTTTGCTTGAGAATTATAGGGGAAATAATATGAGTTACAATGACAAACATTTATTAATCACCTACAATATGACAGACATTGTTCTAAGCATTATGTAAAAACAAACCTAATTCTTCCACAAAGGGGAAATGTTCAATGTAGTGAGTGCTAGTAAATGTTTGTTGTTCAGAACTTCTTTTCCCTATGAATATACTCCTAAAATTAAGACAAAAATCAGTGCTAAAATACTTAGTGCATAATTCATCCAATATTTAATTTTTAAGGAAAACCTCAAAGTTTGTTTTTAAGTCTAAAGTAACCTAAACTTCTTTTTCCAGTCCTAACTTTTATCTTCAGATTTTCTTAAATAATCAAATTCATTCAGCTGGTACGCAATTTAATTTTATTAAAGGTAGTTGGTATGTAGCATATTTGAGTTAAATAATAGTCATTTAAATTCTGTAGTACAATGAAAATATTAATGTGAAGGGATTTTAATTATTAATAGGTTTACTTTATTATTCAATTATATCACCAAAAGACTTCTTGGAATTGAAAGATTCTTTCAACAATAATTTCTTTTTATTTAAATGTTAAGAACCTAACCTTATAGAGACTTTTATAAAGTATTCACATTTTTTTCAAATTCTTCTTAGTTGTTTTAGGTAGTTCTCACATAGTTTTAAAATAACACTTATATTGCCAAGCATGTTGGCGCACACCTGTAATCCCAGTGACTTCGGAGGCAGAGGCAGGAGGATTGTGAGTTTGAGGCTGAATAATTTAGTGAGACCCTGCTTAAAATAAAAAATAAAAAAATGGGCTGGTGGTGCATCTCAGTGGTAGAGCACTTGCAGAGTATGTGCAAGGCCCTGGGTTCAACCCCCAAGTACTGGAAAAACAACCAAACAGAAAATTACTTAAATGATAGTTTTCTATAGCTTAATTCATAGCTGCCTAATTTGAGATAATGCCAGAGCATTCAACTTTTTGGACCTTTATTTAGCCAGCATTTTCAGTTGTGTGAAGTTTTTGGAGCCTGTCAAGAAGTCTGTGACTGATGAGGCCCAGCAGAACCCGTGTGTGTTCTATCCCCTCACATTCTTAGGTGTGTACTTAGAGAAGGCAGAGGCCACATAAGAGTTGATTCTGTTATAGCTTTGTCCCAATGGTTGTCACCTCAGGTGATTTCTGTCTCATGAAGTCTACAGTGTAGCCAATGCAATTTACTTTCTATCCTGAGGAAGCATCCCTGCCATATTACTACTTATAAATATGTCACAGTAAATGTAGCTACTTGCCTCTTGTCTATTTTGTATTTTTCTGAGGATCTTTCCAGTTGAGAGGTCTCATGATTCTCTTTACTCTTCTCCTTTTGCGGCATTTAAAATGTTCTTTAACTATTTCTCTCCTAACTTTGCCTGATTATTATCTATCACTTTTAGTTTACAAGAAAAAGGTGTGTGTTTTACATGCGAGGCCTAGAACAAATAGCATTCACTATGTTTTGAACATTGTATTAGGTGTTTTTTTAGTTCCATTATATTTTACTATTGATAACTTTCATGATAACTAGGAAGGATTAGCCTTTCCCTTTTATGTTGACAGAATTTAGAAGGACATTTTCAAAGGCATATGTAAGAATGTTACCAATAATCCTAAGGCATTTTACAACAAAACCTTATAGCATACTTCGAAATTTTAAGGATGAATTTCATTGCTCATTTGCTCCATTTTTTTGTTAATTATCTACCATATGGCCTGTTTATAAAAGTATTTTTTACACTTTGTGAGCTAAAAGTTATTTTTAAAAAATATCTTATATATATTCCAGTATTTATGTATGTGAATATATATGTGTGTACACACATACATACACACACATATATATA
>VMDO01035393.1:0-16120 GCA_007922755.1 Pedetes capensis | reverse complement strand
TTCATGTTCCAGGTGGTAGAGAATTCCTTAAAAGCCTCACTCGTAAAACATGGCCCTTTGTCCGTTTTTATGGACATACATGGGGCCATGGTGGTGAAGTAACTATATAGGCGTTGGATTAGTTTTTTGTTGACTCCCCAGTGTGTGCTGTGGCCCAGATCAAATATGAAAATGTATCAACACAGACAAAGATGTACTTTAAATTCTTAAAGGGCTTGTAATGGAGTACATCTGTTGGCCACATTGAGTTTGGTTTGAGGCCTCTTGGATATACACCCATCGACTAAAGCGCCGGACCGTGAATTTGGGCTGCACACTTTGAACAATTACGGACAAAGTTTTTCAGTTGTTCTAAAGGCACACCAGGAAATACATTTTGGAGGACTCGAGAGTTTACATGTGTTAATTCTTATAACTCCAGGCTTAGCCATGCCTATGTTGACAACGTGCCAATTGGACGCAAGAAAATCTGATGTTGAATTTCCCTGTGTTCAAAAATCTGGCAGTGGCTGATAACTACATATGTGTTGCAAAGAAAAGTGGGCTCCGATCATGGAGCCAGTAAGTTTGATGCCTATACCATCAAGGGTGATAGTGGGTTGCACTCGAGGTGGATGTGTGCATGACCCAGCCACAATAGTAAATTTGCTATATATATATACTGTTGGCATATAAATTAAAAGGCTCAGAGAATTTCTTCAGAGCACACACTATAGCATGCAATTCTTTAAATTGAGCTATGCTCTCGGGCAAGGGAAAAATGTCTTCGTAGGTCTATTGGTCTAACCTGAGGGGGTACATAATGATTGACACCTCTATTTTCCCCCTGTCTGCAAAAATGTTCATAGTATTTGTCATGGAATCTTTTCAAAAAGATTTTTGGGGAAGCCAAGAATAATTCTGCACCAAATTAACCCATGGTATATCAGGGTAATGACAGTAAAAATGTCCTGTGGAACCAAGACACACCACAGCATACCCATTATGTTGTTGAAGCAACCACTCGTGGTCTTTCAGGGAGTAGGGGATTACAATTTTGTCAGGCTCTTCACCAAATACTTGTTTGCAGTGTTGACAGGCCGTTTGGATCATGTCAGCTAGGGCCTGTACCTCTTATTTGTTGGGGTGTCTTCCCGATGGAAGTATGGAGCCATTGGACCAGTCCTTTGCTGTTGTTTCTTTGGCAGATTGCTCCCACTATTGTCACCATGGAGTTAAAGCAAAGGACTATGATGGTTGTTTTTGGACAAACCTCTGTCGTTCCGAATTAATAATTTCTTTTTGAATTTTATCAACCACCAGTTGTGGTATAGGAGTTAGTGGCCTTGGTGAAGATGGGCTTCGATCCCCTTTTAGCACATCAAATAATGACGGGAGCTAAGAGTGAGGCAGTTTCAGCCACGAGAACAAACAATGAATGCTTCACAAAACTGCTGCAAGCTGTTAAGGGTCAACAGCTATGCAATTTGGGGTTTTAGAGGTTTGACTGTGTTAATTGTTATTCTGGCTCCTAAGAATTTAATTGGTAGGTCCTTTTGTATTTTCCCCAGAGACACTGAGAACTTGGCGGCGGTGAGACAATCCAGTAATTTGTTCTCCAATATCGGCAACATTTCCGAGTTTTGGGTGCCCAGTAGGATGTCATCTATATTGTGGTGAAGCTGTACCTCTTCCTCTCCTAAGGGCCTCAGGGAGGCCGCTACTGCCTTTACGCATATTACTGTGCCGTGGACCAAACCCCGTGGAAGGCACAACCACTCCTATCTTTCCTCATGCAACCTGTTATTTAATCTGGGGACCTGTAAAATCGGAACGCTTACAGTCGTCAGAAAGTACGGGCAGTTACAAAAACAATCTTTGTTGTCTATTGCCAATACGGAGGAACTGATTGGGATTGTTGACAGTAATGGCAACACCCTCTGAGGACATTCTCAAGATTCCATCTGTTTGTTTTCAGTCCTTAGGTCCTGTATTCCATTTTCCTCCATTTTCCATTAGGTTTTTTTTTTTTTGTTTTTTTTTTTACACGGAACACGGGGGTGTTCCAGAGGCTATTGGACTCTTGTAAATGCCCTGCTCTTGATCCTGGTCCAAGGAGGGCTATGATCTGTTCTTGGATTAAGGACCTTACAGCTGCCAATTTCTTGCCTTTCATATGCCATTGATCCACTCAAACCAGGTGAACATTGTTCCACTACAAGGGAGTAGTCCCATATTGATCAATGGGGTATACTCTAAAGAGAAGGGTCGATGTTTGCCGCCCTGCACTTCCAGGAGGTTGTTGTCAAGGGCCTGAGCCTGGTTGAATAAGGTATCTGTCACATCTGTCTTTGGAGGGCAAAGGGGTTGTTCGTACTCCTGGCCATAATTGGAGGGCAGGACCTCGGTTATTATAATTATGCCCAATGGTCCTAAAAGATCCCACCCCAATAAGTTGACTGGTTTGTTCATGGAAAATAATGGTTTAAATATGCCCTCATATCCTTCTGAGACTTGCCATTCAAATGAATCCTTGGTCTCAAATGATGGACTTGTTCCTCCCACTTCTGCAAGGAGGGGACCTGTGGTCACTTTCCACCATTCTAGGAGTTCCTCTAGTCTCATAATCGTCCTATCTGCCCCAGTGTCAATCAGTCAAATGGTTGGCCTCTGATTACCACTTTCAAGTTTGGTTGAGAGTTTTCATTCACAAGGACTGCCCAATTTATATTTTCCAATGGATGTGTGCCTTTATCCTCCCTTTTTTGGTCGGGCTCAAAAGTGCCCTGAGCCTAGTTTAACTGATTATTTGCAGTGACATTAGGAAATCTCTTGTCCAATGGGCTATCATTTTACAAACAAACATAAGTCCACAGGGAAATAAATTTGAACCTTCACAGGGCACTCCTTTACTCGGTGTGTGCCCTTCCAACATCTCGGGCCAACTGATGTTGTTGGGAAATCTGGAGTTCACCCCTTTTGTGGACACTCTTTCCTCCAGTGCTCTTTCTTGTTACAATTATAGCATTGCCCCTTTCCCTTCAATGTACCTGAGGAGGCATGGTTGAACATGCCAGTCTGGCCAAAAAAGGCCTTTATTAAGATCTCATTGTTTTTTTCATTGCCGAAGTGATAGCCTCTGCCATAAGGGCTGCCGCCTGGCCTGTGGACCCGATGTCCTGGGTTGCAATGACCCACTCATTAATGTTTCCATTCTTTAGCCCATGACAGGCCAGCCTGCCCTCCATGGACACACTCTCCCAGATAATATGTTTGGTCAATTCCTCCTTAGCTTCCTCAGTTAATATTTTTTTTGGTCAAGATTTTTCTTGGCCCTGTCAATGAACTATATAATCATTTCATTGAGACATTCTCGGAGGGTAATGAGGTTTGGTGTGGTCTTTTCTTCAGGGAGTCTATCCCAGGCTCGTAGGGAACAGACGCAGATCTGATCAAGTGATTAGAGGGGGGTGATCCAGCAGCTTGTTGGTATGCCACAGCAGAGTTTTGATCTTCCCCCAGCAGGCAGTCAGCACCTATGGCCATCCTGTTACGAGCCATTTGCTCCAGATGCTGCTCGCTTTATCTTTAAAAAATGCTCCCCACTGAATAAATGAAGGTCCAGGGAGGACTGCCCTGGCCAGGTCTTTCTAGTCCTCCAGAGTGTTCATTTATAAACTCAATGTATTTAATAAGATCCTGGTCCAAGGAGGGCCATCTTCCTTCACAGCAGACCAGAGTTATTTACGGTCCTTTGAGTCATATGGATACCACACCAGAGAGTGGGTATCAGATTAACAGGACATGCATGGCAGGGACCTGCATTGCTACTAAAGGCTGGGGCTGAGGGTCCTACTCCTGAATAACCTGGGAGTTCGATGACACCTGAAGGAAGTCCGAGTCCCATCTCCTGATACTTCAGGGGGTGGCAGGACTCGGGTAAAGTCCTCCCATATAATGGACTTCTGGTGGAAGAGCCTCCCCCCGCTGCTTGGTTTCCAGAGGGTGTGCCCCTTTAGATGTTATATTTCTTGGTCTGACATCTGGTGGAAGACACTTCCCTCTGGGTCTGACTTCTGATGGAACTCCCTCCCTTTGGCAAATGTGTTCCGGTGGAAGTCCCTCCCTCCAGGATCATATGGGCAGGGAGACTTCCTTTCCTCCTACAGGCAAGGTGAGTTTCCCTAAAAAGATCTTCCCAAGGCTTTTCCCCCAGGTTCCCTAACCACACTATGTGCTTCAGTGGTGGAAGTAGGGCCCAGGATGAGAAGATCTAGCTTGTGTATAAATGAGTATTTCAGGAAGGAAGGCGAGCATGCCTTAGGCTCTGCCCCATCCATAATTTGCTGTCTGATTGTTTCCCAGGTGCTTAGCTTGGATAGGTCTCCCATTTCAATATTAGGTGCTAGTCTCTTTACTTTTCTCCAGAATTTGAGTATCTCTCCATTGGTGAATTTGGGGTCTCAGCCCCTGAGTATCTCACGGATGGACCACACCTGTGGGTCCTCTGGCCCAGAAGTCTTATTTCCCAATTTATTTGTCCAAATCTAGTTTTGTTCTCTGATATTAGGGTTTTTTAGGGAGTCGTACTGAGGAATCCTTTTACCTGCCATCCAAAAAACCACTAATCATGTTAGAAGGGGAGCCAAGGTCCACTATTCATTCATCCATCAATCACCAAAGTCCAAAAGCTGTCTGTCATTACATTACTTGTTGGGCGGCAAGATTCCTCAACGGAATGAGTGGAGCAACGGGAATCTGAAATGGAGGTTTTTCTGCCCTTTGGGGTTCACAGGTGGAGGCCTCAGAAACTCCTAAAAGAGACAGTTCAGGATGGGGGAATTAATTGGATAGCTGGCGGTGGGGTAAATTTATCCAGACCCTGTCGTCAAAGGACAGACTCATAAAACCCCCTCTCCGTGGTGAAGGAATGCTTCTGCCTAGCAGGAACCTCCTCCCCAGTGTTGCATGAAGCAGGAATCCTCCCTGCCACCATCAGGGTGGGATTATGGGATTATCGCCTCCTGCCACCAACAGGTGGGCTTACAAGTACAAGGAGGGAGATCCTCCCATCACCAGTGAGGTGGGCTTATGGATACAGAGAGGGGTGGAGCTCACAATACACTACAAACGAACAATAGGACACTGAGTAAATGTGGACCTAGATGTAGGGGCCTTTAACTAAGACTGATATGACGAGGGATATCCACAAAAGGATTTTCCCCTATGTGGCCAGCACTGGTGGGGGTCCCGGACTTAGGGATCCCGATCTAGGGAAGGAATACGGGACTGGAAAAAGGGGCCCTAACTCCCAGACAATACTCAGACAACGTGTAATACAGGGGGGGTTTGAAATTGCAGACAGAGCAGTAGGTGTTAGTGTTCCCTCCTCACCGTTGATGGGCAGATAGCATGAACTAGGACACACGCAGGATGGGGGTCACACGTAAATGAGACTCACGTAGATAGGCACTGTCTCAAGCAGACAGTGGCTCTTACCCAAGCTGCTGTCAAGGTGTTGCAAATGGACCTGATGATTTCCCGTCCAGTATTAGCATCCCTGAACGTCGTCCGGATCTCAGGATCTTATTGGAGAACACTGGAGCCCCTCAATGCCCAGTTGCGGAACTCAGGAGCCTTTAATTATGGGCAAATTGCCCCACGTTGGGCTCCAAGATGTTGGGGTTTGGCTCTACCCGGTGTGGGTAATGGAGGTTCATCTCAACACTGTCGTCCGGGGACCCACAGGATTGGGTAAGAGCCAGAAGGGCCAAGCAAGACGCATGAGCCTTCTTTACAAAAGAAAGAGCAAAGGAACATTGCGTTGCACAGGAAGGGTGGAAAAGGAATGCAGTGCAGTAGTGCTCGGTGAAGATGTCACTCAATGAATCCGTCCCTTGACAAGTCTACTATTGCCTCTCGCGGTTCGCCTTCTCTCTTTCCTCCTCCCTCTGTGGTTGGGAGGGTACCAGAGAGTTCCTCGTGACTTGCTTGCAGCCTTCACCTCTTCACAGGCCCTGAGCTTGACACGAGGTCTTGTCTATCTTGGTTATTGAAGGTCTCTGGGAGCGCGGGTCTTGGGAGTAGGATGCACTGGCTAGGTAAAGATGGAGACAAGTGAAGGAGCATTATTGTCGTTTGTTTTATTGTTTGTTGTTGTTGTTCTTGTTGTTGTTTTTGAAGGGATGAGCTGCTTATATATACTCTGAGCCAACGGACAAGGGACGTTTTACCAATCAGGGTGTGGGTCATGCAGGTATGACAGGTAACTGTCAGGTGGGTCAGTTATTCTAAAAGGGTGAAACCAGGGTGCAATTTGGATAGGTGGTTAAGGGGTAAACAAGGCCAATCAGGAGGTGTCTTTTATTGCCCAATCGGGTGGCTCCAGGTGGCCAATCAGGGTGGAAGTGACCAGACCAGGGCTGTACTGAACAGGGGCCATCTTGGGTCACTTGATGGGAGGGGTAAAGTAGGTGAAGGTTGAACTGGGACCTAGGTACCCTTATTGGTACCCATATTGTACCCATATTGGCTGTCTTGAGCTTGAGGGTGAATCAAATATATCCTAGGTCAAGGGTAAATATGGGTGGGAGGGGCAGGAGCAGGGTAGGATCTGGGAAGGATCAGGCCTTTAGCTTGGTCACATAGATGTCAACCCAGGCTCCCTCCAGGTCCCTCTCAGCGATCCCCAAATAATCCCTAACAGAGATGGAGTGCTAAATCTACAAAGCAAAGAAACAAATTTAAAGACTGCAAGAGAAAAACATCAGCTCATTTAGAAAGGCAAACCCATCAGCAAAACAGCTGACTTATCATCATCTACCCTAATTTCAAGAAAAACACAATCATAGATGTTTCATGTCCTGAAAGCACATAATTGCCAACCAGGAATATTACATCCAGCAAATTTGGCCCTTAAAATACACAGCGAAATTATTACTTTCCATAATATATATAAGTTTAATACAAGTTTAAGCCTTTTTTTTTTTTTTCGTACTGGGGTTGAAGCCAGAGCCTCACGAGTCCATGCTCTGCAAGTGCTGGACCACTGAGCTGCACCCTCAGTACATTTTTTTTTTAACTTTTTGATAAAGGGTCTAAGTTACGCAGACTGCCTCTGGTCCCCAACTTGCAATCCTCCTGCCTCTGCCTTCGGATCCCCTGGGGTTACAGGCGCACTCCACCCTGCCCAGTTTAAGCCATTCTTCAACACCAAGTCAGTATTGCAGAGGATAAAGAAACACTATGTACAGAAGAAGACAGGAAGTTCCAAAAACAAGACCACAAGAACTAATGAAATAAATGAGATGAACACATGAACAAAACAAGGTAATTAAGGAAGGATGGATATTTAGCCTAATAACCAGCTGAACACTAGCATGAAAAAGAATCCAAGTGCAGAATAAGCAACATGAAATCCCAATAGAGAAACAACAGCAGCAACAACAACAACAACAAAAAGACCATGCAGAATACCAAGCGTCTCTCAACAATTACCCCAAATGAAAATGGTATTAACTCATCATTTAAAAGGCACCAATTGGACAACTGGATTAAAAAACAAACATCTTCAATACATGGGATTCAAGAGACTCGTCTCATCCACAAAGTCCAAAATGGACTGAAAATAAAGGCTTGAAAATAATCTATCAAGCATGTATGTAGAAAACAGAAAAATGCAAAGATAGCTATACTAGGTTCTGAAAATCGTGACTTTAACCTAGACTATTCAGAGGAATCAAAGGCCACTACATGTCAATCAAGGGAATAGACAAATCAAGAATAAATGACAATACCCAACATCTATGCACCAAACACAGGAGCACGTAACTTCATAAAACAAACTTTACTGGCAATACAGAAGCACATATCTCCAGACAGAATAATTCTATGAGACTTCAATACCCCAAACTCTTCAATAGATATGTCTTCAAAGCAAAAATTCAAAAAAGATATGATGGACTTGAACAACACCATAAAACACCTGAACTTAACATCATGTCTACAGAATATTCCACCCAAAAGAGGTGGAATACACCTTCTCAGCACCACATGGAGCTTTTTCTAAAATATAGGACATTTTGTTGTTGTTGTTGTTGTTGTTGTTTTTGTGAGTTGCCGAGTCAGTATCCAACTCGTAGCGACCCTCATAGGGTTTTCAATGGCTGACTCTTTCGGGATTGCCTTGGGAGTGGATTGCCAGGTCCTTCTCCCATTTTTGCGGTGTTGGGAATTGAACTCAGGACCTCAGAGACTGCAGTGCAGCACTCTACCAACTGAGCTAAATCCCAGCCCCTCAAAACATGGTAACAACTACTAAATGTATGCATAATAAAGATCACCTCTTAGTAACTGATCACATTGTAAATATTAACTCACCAATCAAGATACATGAAGTGACTAATTGGAGTAAAAAACACAAATACTACATATGTGGCATCAAAAAGACTCACCTAAGCCATAAAGACTATAAGAGGCTGAGAATTAATGGTTGGGAAACAATATACCAGTCAGGGTAGAAACAAACAAACAATCAAAAAGCAGGTGTTGCGGTACTAATTTTGGACAGATGAGACTTCAAACAAATCAGAAGACACAAAGAAGGAAATTACATATTACTAAATTACTAAAAGGAACAATCATACACAAACCCATAACACGGCATAATATTGACTCACCAAGTGCACGGGGACATGTCTTCATAAAACAAACGTTATTGGAAATATAGGAACACATTGGACCAGACACAATAATTATGGGATGTTTCAATACCCCACTTTGGACAACAGATAACTCATGAAAATAAAAAATCAACAGAGGACGGATCAACTTAAACTGCACCATATACCAGCTGGAACTTACAGATCTCTTCAGAATATTTCGTCCATCTGATGAGAAATATACATTCTCCTCCAGACCACAAGGAACTTTTTCAAAGATAGATCACAATTTAGTCCACAAAAAATTGCCTCAACATGTACAAAAAAAGTAGAAATCCTCACGGTTGCCTTACCAGATGACAATGGCATAAAACTGGAACACAAAATTAAGAAAAATTTCAGAAAGCTTACAAGTTCACAGAGACTAAATACATTGATCAATTGGTTGTCAAAGAAACTAAAGTGGAAATTTAAGTATGCCTGCAATCAAATGAGGATGAGGACACCTCCTACCAAAACATATGGTATACAGCAAAGGCAGCTGTAAGAAGGAAGCTCGTATCTGTGAGTGCTTTCATCAATAACTTAGGGAAGGCCCATGTATGTAACTTAATGACCCATCTCAAGGCATTAGAAAGCAAACAACAAGCCAATCCCAAAAGGAGCAATCAGACAGAAATGATCAAGACCGAGGCACAGATATCATAATTAGAATCTAAAAGACAATTCAAACAATTAATGAGACTATGAGCTGGTTCTTTGAAAAGATTAGTAATATAGATGCCTTCCTGATGAACACATGCAACATTTCTCAACCAAATCCTGGCTAACAGAATTCAGCAAAACATAAAAAAGGTCATACACCACAATCAAGTGGCTCTCATTCCACAGATGCAAGTCTTGTTCAACCTAAGAAAATCAATGGAATTCAACATATCAAGAGACTTGCAAACAGAAATCACATGAACATCTCAACTGATGCTGAGAATGCCTTCGACAAAGTGCAACACCCTTCATGATAAAATCCCTGGAGAAGACAGGCATAATAGGGAAATACCTCAACATCATACAGGCCAATTTTGAGAGAACTATGGCCAATATCGCCTGCAGCCATAGCCCTGCCCCATAGATCCCAGAAGATCTCAGAAGGTAAGCAGGGTCGGACCTGGTTAGTACTTGGATGGGAGACACCCTGGGAACACCAGGTGCTGCAGGCTTGGGAGATGGACCCGGCAACCCACTCCCAAAAATCAACCTGCCATTGAAAACCCTATGAACAGCAGAGAAGCACTGACAATAGCGTTTCACCTGTTCTACGTAGGGTCACTATGGATCAGAGATCGACTCGACGGCTCCTAACAAGAACAACAACAACTGCCAATACCTGGGAGATGGATGTGGCAAACCATTCCAGAGGCATTCACAAAACAATCAGCCATTGAAAATGCTATGAGTTGGAAACAACGTGAGGGCACCTAAGGTGGAAGGACCTCCTCTGCTCATGGATTGTGAGAATCAATATCGTAAAAATGGTGATGCTACCGAAAGAAATTTACAGATTGAATGCAATTCCCATTAAAATCCCTATGATAAATTTTGCAGAAATAGAAGCATAACCCAAAAATTCAGATGGAAACACAAAAGACCATATATACCAAAACAATCTTAAGCTACAAAACCCGTGCAGAAGAGATCAAAATTCATAACTTTAACCTATACTACAGGAGTACAATAGCAAAAACAGCTTGGTACTGGCAAAAAAAATAGGTTTAAAGACCAACGGAACAGAATTGAAGATCCACAGATACACCATGGATCTTTAGCCACTTGATCTTTGGACAAATCGGTTAAGATGCAAAATATAGAACAGATAGCCTCTTCAACAAACGATGCTGGGAAAATTAGATCTCCACCTGCCAAGCAATGAAAACAGACCTGTATCTCTCACTTTGCATAAGAGTAAACTTGAGATGGATAAAAGACTCCAACATAAAATCAGAAACTGTAAAACTACTACCAAAAAAATAGGAAACATGTTCCAACACATAGGCATAGGAAAGCATTTTCTGAAAAAGACTCCAATCACTCATGAAGTCACACCAAGCCTTGACAAATGGCATTGACTACATGAAATGAAAAAGCTTCTATACAGCCAAGGAAACAATCAACAGAGTTAAGGAAGAGCCCACTAAATGGGAGAAAATCTTCGCATCCTATGCATCTGACAGAGAACAAATTTCTACCATTTACAAAGAACCCAAGAAAGCAAATCCCATGACAACAACCCAATCCACAAGTGGGCAAAGGTAATGAACAGACAGAAGGAGGAGTTCATAAGTCTAGGAAGCATATGAAAAAAATGCTCAATATCCCTAGCCATTATAGAAATACAAATCCAAAGATCTCTGAGATTCCACCTAACTCCAGTCATAATGGCTAAGATCAACAAAACCAATAATAACAAATGCTGGCCAGTTTGTGGAGAAACAGGAACCCTCTTACACTGTTGGTGGAACTGTAAATTGGTTCAATTACTTTGGAAATCAATATGGAGATAATCTCAGAAAACTAAAAGTAGAATTGCCATAAGACCCAACTACACCACACCTGGGAATATACCCAAAAGGAGACAAGTCATCATGCCACAGAGACACCTGCATCTCCACATTCAGTGAACCACTTTTCACAATAGCAAGGATATGAAACTATCCAAGGAGCACATCCACAGAAGAATTGAGAATAAAAAAGTTATGGTACATATATAATGGAATACTACTCAACAACAAAAAATGCAATGTCATTTGCAGCAAAATGGATAGAACCATAGAACATCAGTTTAAGCAAATAAACACAAGCTCAGAAAGGTAAATACCATATGTTCCCACTCATATGTGGGAGCTGAATCTTCCTTAACAGGAAAAAATGCTACGCGTGACCTTATATATAAAAAGTGCATAATTAAACTTAGTGAAGAAGGGACAATATGAAGAGTAGAAAGGGGGAAGGAGGGAAATAGGAAAAGGAAGCAAAAGTTGCCGAAGATGAGATGGGGACGAGAAACAACGTAGAAGGATAAGGGGGAAGAGGATAATCTCAGTATAATCAGTGCAACTTCATAACTACATTGAAAAAATAGGGCAATATAACCCAAATATGCATTTGACTTTTACTACATATTCATCAAAAGGTTCCATAAACTTTGTAAGTCGATAAAAGTGTAACCAATAGTGATATAATAGTTGTATAATGGACAAAACAAATGCTGTATTACCCTGAACCCCACCAATATTTACACATAAAAGTCAAAGGAAAGATTACACCCAAGATCACTTGGGCTTCATTCCAGAGTTGCAAGGCTGGTTCAACACAAGAAAATCAATTAATGTAATTTGACATGTCAAAAGACTTCCAGACAGGAATCACAATAGATGTTGACAATGCTTTCCACAACGTTCAACATCTCTTCATGAAATAGTCCTGAAAACCCTGGGTATAAAAGCGACATATCTCAACATCATAAAGATCCTGTATGACAAACATACAGCCAACATCATATCAAATGGGAAAAAATTGAAAGCATTCCCTCAAGTATCAGGAACAAGACAAAGATGTACATTCTCTCCTCTCTTATTCAATATTGTGATTGGAGTCCTAGCAAGAGCAATCAGGCAAGAGAAAGAAGTAAAAGAAAGACAATAGGGAAAGAGGAAGATAAATTATCCCTATTTGCAGGTGACATAATCTTACATCTAAAGGACACTAAATATTCCACTAGAAAACTCTTAGAGCTAATGAGCTCCTTCATCAAAGTAGCTGTTGGTGGTTAGCTAGCATCCAGTAGGGGCTGAGTCACAGCGATTCTAGGTGCAACAAAATCAAACATTCCCCAACACTGTACCACACACATGATCTTTTCTATGTTTAAACCCATTATTTCAGGCACTATAACAATCCATCTAGTTGAGGATCTTCCTTTTCCTCATTGGTCCACTACTCTCCCAAATGTGATGCCCTTCTCCAGGGATTGCTCCCTCCTGACAACATGTCCAAAATATATCCGGCACATTCTAGCCATCCTTACTCCACCTGCTCACAGAGCATACAAGAGGACTCTCCCATTTTTCATTCTTCTTGTTGCATTCCTGTTTCGTAGGGCTAACCATAGAAGGGGTGGGATACCACTCATGGATAAAAAGAGCAGAGACGATATAGGGTGAATCATTAATATCCCATGCACTACATATCTCTTCCCTCTGGTCTACCACTGCCACTGGAAATTCTCTTTAAGGTTTATAGAACAGACATGCAAGTTTTCTCTGCATTCTTTTTCTTTTTCTTTTTTTTTTGTTTTGTTTTTTGTTTTCTGGTACTGGGGATTGAACCCAGGGCCTCACCCTTGCATGTTTTACAAGTGCTGGACCACTGAACTGCCGCTTCCAGCACTTGTTTGTTTGTTTTACTTTTTGAGAGAGGGTCTTGCTAAATTATGCAGACTGCCTCTGGTCTTTAACTTGCGATCCTCCTGCCTCTGCCTCCCCAGCCCCTGGGATTACAGGCATGTACCACCACACCCAGCTTTTGGCCCTGTATTCTTGAAGTTAAACTTTACAGAGGACAGGAAAGCTCTTGACCAGGATATGGATTTTGGAATGCCAAGATGTCACAGGGAAGTCAGTCTTAGTGGGATCACAGCTCCTTGAGACTCCAGCAATCTTGAGGAAATGGGTGTCTCTTAGGTCACAGCTAGATCTTTTGAGAGGCAGGGAAACCTGGGGAAAATTGATTTCATCCTGGGGACACAGACTCTGAACTCTTGAGGTTTTACCCAAGGAACACAGAGAAGTTCTAGCTGGAATGAAAAAAATCCAGGGTAAAACACAGATCTCCTGATGCCGAGATAAACTTAATTATCCTCTCTTTCCAGGTAATGGGAAATTCTCCAAAAAATGTCAAGTGTAAGCTTCAATACCATCCTCCAACTGTGTGTGTTCTGTAAATGATAGGAAAATGGTCAGAGATGCCCTATGTCTAGGCTTTCATGGATTAAAGGGAAAAGCCCAAACTACATTAGGGGAACACAAGAGCAGAGGTAAGCAGGGGTACAAAGACCCAGTGTAGACTCCTCCTCCCTATATACCTACAGACAAAATGGAGGTTTAAAAGTTTAAAGGAAATGCGTTTATATGAGGAAAGAATTTAATACGGCAAAATAACTTTGTATCTTCAAGTAAAGGATTGTCATGGAAATGGACATATAAGGAAAAAAATAGAAAGATAAACCATGTTTCAGATGACCTGAGTATGTTACCAAAGGTTGTAGAGGATAAAATTTGCTGAGATAATGGGAGAGTAAAATTCAGTTGACCATGGTTGAATTCTCCTTTTAAAACAGTAAGGCTAGGCTAGAACAGTGGCACATGCCTCTAATATGGGTGACTCTGCAGTGGAGGTAGATGGATCATGAGTTTGAGGCCAGAGGCCACCAGAGGAATTCAAGGAGATCCTGTTTTAAAATAGAAAAAAAACCTTACAAAATGGGCTGGAAGTGCATCCCAGTGGTAGATCACTGACAAAGCATGTATGAGACCTTGCATTCAATCCTCAAGTACAACAAAACAAAGCAATGTGATAAGGCTGTCTTAAAATTTTTAACTGCTCTAAATAACAGTTCACTCAAGTGACTCTCAGCTTGTGGTCCAGGGGATTCTGTGTTGCTATGATTCTGAAAGCTATGCCACTGGTATCTCTGAAGCCAGGAGGCCAGCCATGGTGGGCAGGTTTTAGTTGAGTTTCCACACAAAGACAGACTAGGGAGAGGAACCCAGTAACTCAGTGCTGCAAAAATCAGCCATTGAAACCCTATGAATAGCACAGAATCACTGTCGAATATAGTGCTGTAAAATAAGCCTCCTAACTAGGATGGGTGGGAGAAGGGCCGGGCAGTCCACTCCCTAGGCAATCCCGAAACAGTCAGCCACTGAAAACCCTATGAGGGTCGCTATGAGTCTGATACCAACTGGAAGGCATCTAACAACAACCTAAGCTAGGCTGGAAGGCATTCAACAAACAATTGGGGAAGAGTTGCATTCTCAAAGTAGAGTTGATCTTAATGATGGGAATGAAGCTAAGTCGCTGGGACATTCTTCTGATGATGTGCCATGACTCAAAATGAGAAGAAACATAGTGGTTGCAACATTGGGCTCGAACACAAAAAGACTGTGCAGGGCACACTGTTGGGGAGTATTTTCTTCTGTCATACACAGGGTAGCTATGAGTTGGATGCAACTCAATGGGACCCAAAAACAACAACAAATAATAGTTACCAGAACCTGACAGAAGGAAACAAGGATTTTATATTTAGCCGAAATGAGTACTTGTGCTAATGATTTTGTCAACCATTTAAATACTTGGGAAACTGAATACTAACCAAGTAAAGACTGATACAAATATCTATGTGTTTTAAAGTTTTTAAAATAATGATTTCATAACTCTAGTTAAATGATCAACTTTTAGGTTTTTAGAAAATATTTGACACAATATATTCGTGAACAAAATAGGCACCTAGTTGCTAAAGGTTCCACCTTGATTTCAAAACATACTACCGATTTCAGGGTTCTATGGGATTAAGGCTTAGCTAAATATCATACTGAAGTTAAAATTAAAATCCATTACTCCTTCCACAAGACTAGGAATACTGACCTTCTTCGCAGTATTAAACCACAGGTTATGAGTTTAAGCCAAACAGAATAATGGGACTCAGGGGCTAGCCAATATTTTGGCCCTTCCTCAGGGTTACCCATTATCCTAGGGATGTCAGGATTCCTGGAAAGGGCACTATGTCTCCAGGAAGTCACACACCTTTCTCATGGAGGGTGTGGAATCCCCAGAGATTGGCTGTAACCAGTACACATGATGTAAAAAGGAGAGTCATTAAGGAGGGCAATGTCCCTTCTAATGCTTCCAAGGGAAACCACATGGCCAGCAAGACCTTGAATCATCCCAAAAGATACACAATGGGCAGAGGAAAAACCAAAGGAGCCAGGAGGCTCTGAATAAGTCGCTAAAAGTAACCCCTAAAAGACTATCAACTGACCTTAACAGCAAAAACAAAAAGGTTGATATCTGGCTTCCCACCCAGTCTTCAACACTCAGCAGGAAAGTACAACCAAATATGGAGTAGTTTGTAATAACACAAAACAAAAGAAGTTAAGGTAAATCTAAAATGAACTCTAAATGCCACTCCAGTTAATATAAAATCTACGTTACAAAGACCTCAATGGATACAGTGTTCAAAAGGCGGACAAATTCCAGCAGTCTCTAGCCATATCTGTGGCATCTTGAGGGCAGTCATAAAAGCCCAGACTCCCAGTCCCACTAGCTCATCCAAAGCTACCTCCTTCAGCCCATTCAAAAGAGACCTTACCATGTTCTACTAAGTAACCCAATACCTGACAAACTCCAGAGAAACATACACTAGCCCC
>VMDO01035392.1:0-16147 GCA_007922755.1 Pedetes capensis | reverse complement strand
AAAATAGAAAGTGCATTGCAATGCTAATATTTAACACTTCAAAAGAATCCCTCTGTGGAAATAACTAAATTAACTGCTTGATTAATTCAATTTAACCACATATTTTTTCTCTTTCAACCAGGCCATTTATTTTTTTTTTCAAATGCACTCGTTAATTTCCCATGAGTCATTGAAAAGAGAACCTATTTTTGTTTCTTTAGTTGACTTGTTGTCATGTGTATAATTTGTTGTCATGTCATTTGTAGTTTTTATTTTCTCTACTCTCAGTTATTTCAAAAAAGTAAATTTTTAAATTGTTCAGCAGGTATAAACTGTTTCAATGTGTAATCTCTCCATCAAATCCTTCTGAAAATGTTCTAATCTGTCATCCGCTATGTAAAATCTAAATTATGTCTTTTTAATTCTTGGTAATATAAAGAGCATGTCAGGTTATAAGAATAAAGTAGTTCCAAATGGTAATTGACATGTTAGAGTTCTAAAATATGGGTTTATTGTGAAAATATTAGAGATATTTTAATTGTAATTAGAAAAATGGGGTAGAGAAAACAATCTTCTTTAGGTTAAGAAGAAGTTAATGAGTGGGGCGTGCTGGCGCACGCCTAAAATCCCAGCGGCTTAGGAGACTGAGGCGGGAGGATCGCAAGTTGGAGACCCGAAGCAATCTGCATAAATTAGTGAGACCCGGTCTCAAAAAGTTTAAAAAAAAATGGGCTGGGGGGCACAGCTCAGTGGTCCAGCACTTGCAAAGCATGCAGGTGCGAGGCCTTGGGTTCAACCTCTCGTACCGAAAAAAAAAAAAAGTTTATGTGTATTTTAATTTTTTATTTACAATATTTAGTAAATGTAACATGTTTACACAGCACTGTGATTAAATGAAGAATGAGTTTATGAATTA
The DNA here is from genome assembly GCA_007922755.1 of Pedetes capensis. Taxonomy (NCBI): domain Eukaryota; kingdom Metazoa; phylum Chordata; class Mammalia; order Rodentia; family Pedetidae; genus Pedetes; species Pedetes capensis. The sequence goes on along the minus strand of VMDO01035392.1, from coordinate 15,252 downwards.
CTTGAAATCAGAGTCTCTGCCCAATTCCTTGTTTTCCTTCCAGGGTCCAATAGAGAAAAATGAAAAAGAAGAAGGAAACCTACTGGGTAGCAAATACAGAAAGAAATAAAGAAGGAGGGGAGAAGAGGAAGAGATAATGTCTCAAATTGACTAGAAGCATGACTTATGGCAGAAAACAAGGCTTATCATCTAGGCTGGCTTTTGTACTAAGAAAAGTATACTCCTGGGTCTCATTTTCTTCATGTGAATAATGGAAATAACAGCACCCTCTGCATAGAGTGCTTGTGAGAATTAAATGAGACCATCTCTCTGAGGCCTCCATAAGTCTGCCAGCTCTGTGTGTTGTGGGGGCTGACATGGTGCTGTGATGCTGATAGCTTTGCCATTGGTATCTCAGATACCAGCAGGGCCACCTGTGGTGGACAAGTTTCAGCTGAGCTTCCAGACTGAGACAGACTAGGGAGAAGGACTCAGCAGCCCACTCCTGAAACAACTGGCCATTGAAAACCCTATGAATAGCAGAGAGGCACTGTCCAATATAGTGTAAGAAAATAAACCCCCAGGATGAAAGGCAGTCAAGAGATGACTGGGGAAGAGTTGCCACTTCAAAGTAGAGTCTATCTTAATGACAGAAATGAAGTAGAGCCACTGGGACTTCCTTTTCTGATTTGGCATGACTCAAAGTGAGAACAAACATAGTGACTGCAACAATGGGCTTAAACATAAAAAGCTTATGTGCATGGCACAGTGTTGGATAGTGTTTCGTTCCTCTTTATTTAGGGTATCTATAAATGGGATCTGACTTGATGGCGCCTGACAAGCAAAAGAACAACCACATCTCTATTGAGTAGCTAGCTCAGAGTAAACACTCAATACCTAATAATTGCTGTATCCATCAGAATATATCATAGGAGTATCATTCTTGAAGGATGGTCCTTCCTAAATTCTTGATAACTTCAATAGAGGAATTAAAGTCGAGCTGATCTTACATAACAGAGTGATGCATTAAGTACATGCACAATTTGGTATTCAAAAGAATTCACCTACATAGGAGAAATAAATAACTCCAGCAGAGTCAGCAAACGTACAAATATAGAATAAGGAAAAGCTAGCTAACATACTTTTTTAAAAAAGAAAATGAATGTTAAATTACTAAATTAAGAAATTATAGACAAAGCTAATTATAATTAGAAAGAAGTACTAGATTTATATAAGTAACAATTGGGAACTCACCTTTTCCTTCTATTCTGCATTGAGCAATTCTTTATTAGAACCCTGGGTACTATCTCAGCCACCTGGCTATAAAAAGATAATCTAAAACTGGAAAATGTTTGAAGACAAGTGATAAAGATGGAATCAAATCTTTATGAGGAAATGACAAATATTTTAAACTCTTAGGTTTGTCAAAACACTATGAAGTGATGTGATTAGTATTGCTATGTTTTTTTCCTAACAGTAATATGAGTTGTCAAAGGAAAATTCTCCCCAAATAAAGACAGGCAGAGAAACCTATGCAAGACTCCTGCAGTAGAGGTCAGAGAACAGAACTTTGCCTGAATTCATCTCTGCTGAAACAAAGGAGGTGTGAGTGGTGATATAGTACTTTATCTTTGTCTCTCCCTTTTGAATTCGATTTTGTAATACCCTTGTGGCTAGTGGCACTACAAGAATCTTTTTTTCTAATAATTGATGTTTGACCTTGGTTCTGATTCAGAGCTCCTAAGACCTTTGTAATTTCCTGCTTGACAGGAGCATCTTCTCTACTGAAGCAACTCTTAGCTTCTGGTTGGGGATTGGTTGCTATGGGAATGAATGGTGTGATTAGAAGTTTGAGACATGCTTTTTGGCTTTGCCTTTATTTATTTATTTATTCATTTATTTTTGATGCTGGAGATTTAGGGCCTTGAATATGACAGTTAAGCATTCTAACACTGAAGTGTTTTTTTGTGCCAGGATCTCAATCTGTCCATCCTCTTTCCTCTGCCTCTTGAGTGCTGGGATTTCAGGCAGAAACACCATGTATGGCTATGTTGCCAGGCTGGCCTCAAGCCCCAGAATTCAAGTGATCCCCCTGTTTTAGCCTCTGAATTTCTGGGGCCATAAGTATATGTTACCATACCCAGGTTAGGGCTGGAACTTTCAGCTACTTCCCCTTTTCTCACAAGCTGGGTTAGAAGCAAAAGGTTGAATTGATTGATAATTTCCCATGACGTAATTATCATGTCTACATAATAAAGCCACCTCCATGAACACCCTAAAGGAAAGGGATCTGGTACCCTCTGGAATACTGAATACATGGAGATGCCAAGAGTGCCCCATCCACAGAGGACATGCACAGTCCCTGTCCCTTCCTGTGTATTTTTCCCTGTTCATGTTTTCCATCTGACCATTCCTCTGTATTCTTTCTGTATATTTTATTACTATAGTAAGCCTGTTAATGTAAGTAAAATATGTCCCTTGGTTTTGTGAAAAAAAACTAGTAGGTACTACCAAATTAACAGAATCAAGTGGGATGTAATAGGAAATCCAATTTATAGCAGGTCAAGTAGAAGTGCAATTTACAACTTGGCACTCGTGGTTAGCATCTGAAAGGAGAGCTCTTGAGTTGTGGGATTTGATTCTAACCCAAGCTGGATAGAATCAAACGTGAAACAAATTATAAGATACATGCTGGTGTCTAGCATGGAATTGTTTGGTGTATGAGGAAACACACATATTTTAGTGATCAGGGCAAAGTGTTTTATACTGCAGTGGGGTACTGACTGTGAGAGTGGGACAATTGCTCTGGTTTTCCTCATCTCTTAGAGGTGGGGAGCTCAGCACAGGGGTTAGCCAGTGGGAAAGTACTAGAAGACATTAGTGAAGGATGATCAATGGGATGTAATATTCCTGAGATTTTAAGCATGGTTTTCTGTTTTTATGTCACTCATCTTTGCTAATTTGTAAGCTCGGAAATCAGGCTGGTATCCTCCCATAGACTGGAAGCTAGAAGGATCATCTTTTCAGATGACTACCTTTCAAAGGGAGGCGTTTTGGTCCTTGAGAAAGTTATTCCTGGGTTGCAAAACTGACAAGAAGCTTTAACAAAAATTTATGTTTCAAATTGACAGACACAGAATTTATAATTGCAAGTTTTCTAAACAAAATGCTCCAAGAGAAAAAGAGATCAGGACCTAGAATCAAGAAGGAGCCTATCTCAAATTTAGGTTAGAGGAAGGAAATATTAAGTCCACCTTGGTCAAGGTGTATGTTTTCCAAGTTCACAATAAGCCAGCCAAAGAAAGATAATGGAAGCCAGAAGCTATGACACATGCCTGTAATCCAAGTGACTCAGAAGACTAAGGCAAGAGGTTGGCAAGTTTGAGACCAGAGGTAACCTGTGCAATTTAGTGTGACTGTGTCTCAAAAAATAAAATAAAATAAAATAAAATAAAATAAAATAAAATAAAATGGGACTGGGGTTGCAGCTCAGTGGTGGAATAATTGCCTAGCATGCAAGTGGCCCTGGGTTCAAACCCCAGTGCTGAAAAGAAGAAAGAAAGAAGGAAAGAAGGAAGGAAGGAAGGGAAGAAAGAAGACAGTAAGAACAGGAGGGAGGAAGAAAAGAAGCAAGGAGGGAAGGAAAGAGGAAAAAAAATAATTAGTACAATAGAAATGTAAGATTTCTAATAAAAATAGAGAATTGAAAATCAAGAGTGATTTTTCACTATGAATTATTTACATGTCCATAAAATATTGGAAGATATGGCTTAGAGGCATGTTATAATATTTATGTATTATGAGCATCTTTGTGGAGAAAAGAAGTAATAATTATTTTGTCTAGGTAGTTTACATTTATTACTCCTTAAATTCAAGTAGATCAAGAAATCTCTTGTTTGGATCTGGATAATTTAAAACATTAATCATCTTTACTAATCAAAGGAGAAACATTGATAGTGTGATCAGTGTGTGGAGTGTACTAATGGATCACAGTAACTCAGAGTAGAGAGGAAAACATCAATCATGTTTACTAATCTTAAGAGAACAAACTAGTTGTGTGATTAGTAACTTGTAATGGGTGTAGTGATTCTAAGATTAAAGTAGAAATTCAATTTTTGCTTAGCATGATAAATTGTAGCTTTCAGACAAAAAGAACTGTTGATATTCATTGAGTAGCCACACATGCTAAATAGTGTATTCTTTATATATATTTCCTTAAAATTAACTTCTCAGAGAAATTGCAAATTTCTCTTCTTATTGCTGCTATTTTGCATGTCTTATACTGAATTATGAACAGACACACTAGTAAATTTAAGAATTACAATTAAGCCTAGGCAGATAGGAATCTACACATATTGTTCATAGCAGGAATAGTAGTTTTAATATGAATTGGATTTTGCAATCCTGTAAGAATCATGAAGAATATGAGATTCTCATGGACTTGAGAACTTTAGACAAATGGTTATTTCTATTAGGTAATATAGACCCATGTAATATCTCTGTCTCTGTCTGTCTCTTTGTCTCTCTCTCTCTGTCTCTTTGTCTCTCTGTCTCCCTGTCTGTCTCTCTGTCTCCCTGTCTGTCTCTCTGTCTCCCTGTCTGTCTGTCTGTCTGTCTCTCTCTCTCTCTCTCTCTCTCTTTCTCATGCTAGAGATTAAATCTAGTGCCTTCTGCAAGCTAGGTAAGTGCTCTGCTACTGGGGTACAACTTGGTATCTTCATGCAATCTTTTGATTCATTTAAAATAATGACGATCAGACATTTCCTGCTCACAGATGATATATTTGGATATAGTGTGGATTTATTGGATATATATTATCTTATTATTGGGGCTGGAGTTTAGTTTAGTTTAGTTGCTAGAGTGCTACTGTGCACTCTCTGAGGCCCTGGGTTCAATCCCCAACACCACAAAAATGGGAGAAGGCCCTGGCAGCCCACTTTCAAAACAACCAGTCATAGAAAATCCTTTGAGGATCTCTATGAGTAGGATCTAACTTGATAGCACCTAACAACAACATTATATATATACTTATTAATTTATTTAAACTTTTTCTACCTTCTGTTTATGGTCTGAAAATGTTTGGTTATAATTAATTGAAAATCAATCAAGTTATAGAGCAGTGTTTCGCTTTATCTTAAAAATTTATCAACACAAGAAATGCATGCACTCTGTGAGGAAGAATCTTGTAAAGATCAGTAGTCTCTGTATTACTGAGAAAGTAGTTTTCTACTACAGTAGCAACAACAAAACAGCAATAACAATAGCAATGGCATCTGAATAACTAGCTCATTACAAGATAACTTTTTGTAGTTGAAAACAATCCTCAAAGGAGAGGGAGATAGAGATAGAGAGAGAAAGGGAGAGAGAGAGAGGGCAAGGGAGAAGGAGAGAGAGAGAGAGGGAGAGAGAGAGAGAGAGAGAGAGAGAGAGAGAGAGAGAGAGAGAGAGAGAGAGAGAGAAAATGTGATGAATTTGTATTTTCAGGTATGGTGTTTCTGTCTGAGACCCATGAAGCAATGTTCTCCTATTTCATCACATGGCAATTTCACATTGTTAATGAAAATAATGTCTACTATGCAGCAATACTGTACCACTTACTACTTAACATGATAAAAGTAGTCCTGTTGTAATAATACACAAGAGATAGTTTAGAAGATGTATCACAAATTAATGTTCAATCTTTTTTCATGAATAGGTGATGTGGTTTACCCATTAGGCTCTCTTAGTTGAAAAAGCCCTTTTGGAAATGGCTTCTTTTTTTAAATTTTTAAGTGTTTTTAAAATTTTATTTCAGTTTATAATATAATGGGTTTCCTAATGACATTTTCATACAATTATATGTTTACTTTACTCTTATTCACCCCCTTCTACCTCTCTCCCTTGTTTCTCCCCTTAAATATGCTTTACAAGTTGCAGGTCCTATCATTCTAGAGAGAAAAACTAGTTAAATAATTTCCTGAAAATGATACTCTGAAAGTTTCTGTGGATAAATCATGGATATGGTCTTCATAAACTTGTGAAATCCATGGAATTTGTTTAGAAATTAAATATTTTGTCAACAAATTGGAAAGAGTAGTTTTAGACTTCAAAACATTTTAGTCAGATAGTTAAAGTAACATAAGGACGATTCTATAACTTTACTCAAGTGACTCTGTTATGTATATATAATGCTTTATTTATACTACTGATATCAAATTGCTGTTGTTGTTGTTGTTGTTAGGTGCTGTCGAGTGGGTATCCAACTGATAGCGACCCTCTGTACAACAGGGGAAACAGTATTGTCAGTGTTTCTCTGCTGCTCATAGGGTTTTCAATGGCAGATTGATTTTTGGGAGGGGATTGCCAGGTCCTTCTCCCAAGCCTACAGCTTCTGGTGTTCCCAGGTGATTTCCCATCCAGGTATTAACCAGGCCTGCTTAGCTTCCCAGATCTAACGAGATCGGATGCCACAGGGCTACAGCTGCAGGCAACGATATCAAATTACTCTCTTATTTATCCTTTTACCATGAATAACATATAACTGGATTAGATGTTACCACTTCCTTTTTTGCTTAAAACTACAGCATCGTATTAAGCACAACCATCTAATCAGGCAATAATCATTTGGTGATGACAGTTGAATTGATATTTCTGTTCTATATTAACATAATATTTGGGCAGAATAAACATAAGGAAACATTTTGTATGGTATATGAACATTTTTCCACAATGGGCTATGAGAGTAAACAGGAACCCATCAGATGAGAATTTTGATCACCTCTTCATCCCCACCCGCCCCCCATAGCTGTCCTGACCCCTCTCTACTCCCTCCCACCAACACCTTGGCATCCACAATTTCGGGGCCCACCTGGTTTGAAGCCCCCTGCCAGTAGGGGTCCTTAAGGAAAGCCCTGAGCTCAGTCAGGCTGGTACAGGGGATTTCCCACTGCTCTGGAATCTTGTCTCCCCCCGGCTGGCTGAGGAACTGGCTGTAGTGGAATCTGTCACCACGCGGGGCAGGAGCCAGGACTCAGCCCAGGCCATGGAACAGGACTCATCCTTGTGGAGAAGGCACCTTCATCCCAGGTCACTGCGAGCCCGGGGCTGGGATGGCCAGGGTGTCAGCTCTGTCCTCACCCTGCTGTGAAGTGCAGAGGCCCCTTTGGGGTAGGTCCGCCTTCTCCAGCCCAGCATGTAATCATTTCTTAATTTCCAAACACTTGTAGGTGTGAGATTTCTGAAAATGTTGAAGTCATAGAGAAATGTTCACCCCAAAAAGTCAGCAGAGTCCTTTAGGTCAGCACTGAAGATGCTATATGTTTAGTGGTATCGTTTGTAGTGGTGAAGTCAGTTAATGGCTTGCTCAGGGGCTTCTGTGTCTTCGATGTTTCCTTCTACCTTCCTCTCCTACCTGGGCCTCCCCTGTGTAGATGAGCCCAGCAGGAGCCACTGGTCTCCTAATCCCAGGAAACAAACAGATCACAGATTTGATGCATACAAACAGAAAGATGGGGCCATTTGCAGAAAACTCCACAGGTAGAAATTATACTTACAAAATATAAAGGAGGATAATCCCAAATCGGGCTGGGACTTAGCTCAGTTGGTAGAGCGCTGTTCTGCTGTCTCTGAGGTCCAGAGTTCAATTCCCAGCACCGCAAAAATGGGAGAAGGGCCTGGCAATCCACTCCCAAGGCAATCCCAAAATAGTCAGCCATTGAAAACCCTGTGAGGGTTGCTATGAGTTGGATACTGACTTGAAGGCACCTAACAACAACAACAACATATGGATAGGAGAAATACACTCTCTCAGATGTTTCATAGTCTAGGGAGTACCCTCCAAAGAATTCCACTTGCTACACATGGTAAATCAAAGATTCTCAGACCTGAAGAATTCCTGATGTTCACTTCCTTGGTCCCTCTACCTGGCACATTTTTCTTCTATCCCGCCATCAAAATGGTTTTCTGGGTTCTGCCTTCATATCTCCACAGCTAGAGAAAATAGCTCTTTCCTAAAACATCCCAACTTCATTTTGAAGTAATTTAAATTAAGATTAACACAAGAAAAAAGAGAAAAGAAACTTTTATTCCCTAATCCTATCGAGATGTTTGAACACAAGATGTTTGCTCCTTTTATACTTCATTCAATCCAAATTCTCCTTTCTTCATTTAATTTAACAATTTATATGATTTGCTATGTGATACGTGGGAAGGTCTGTACTAAATTCAACTACATAGCTATTTGACTATTTTAGTCATGGGGTTACTTATAGCCAATGAAATAACTTGTAAATCAACTTTAGATTTTTAGGTAAATGATGATCAGTGTGGAATAAAAAGCTATGAGTCCAACTACTTGGCTTCTTGGATGCCCTCTTGAAAATCCTTAGATGTCTCAGTGGAAATTTAGTATTTCATGTGTGGAATATTGACTAATACCATAGGATGGGGCTCAAAATATTCATATCATTTCTCAAATTGAATTATTTTTTCCCATACACAGTCCTCATTAATGGCTCTGAGTCTGTTTAGCATCTGGGTTATTTTCCTAGACAAATCCCAGTGTGTCACACTGGAGGATCAGGCTTTCAATGTCCCACGTTAAAAAATCATTAATTTCAAAATTAAATGTAAGACATGCAAAACCGTGTCCCTCAATACATAAATGGTTGAAGAAAAACTGAAACATATACACCATGGGGTTTTGTTCCATTGTAAAGAAGAGGGAAATCACAGAATTTTCAGAAAACTGATGGAACTAGAGGTTATCATTTTAAGTGAAATAAGCCAGACCTAAAAAGACAAGCACCCCATATTTTCTTTTAAATGTGGATAATAGGTTTCAGTATATATTCAATATTTCAATATGTATATCATAAAAATAGAAGAAAGAGTATGTAGGGAGAGAAAGATGACTAACTAGAGGGGGCAGGGACCAAGAAGAAAGGATATTGGGTAAAAGAAAGAGAAATGTGTTTTACTCTCAAATGTAGAATCTGGATTTAAATAAGCGTGTGTGTGTGTGTGTGTGTGTCTGTGTGTGTGTGTGTGTGTGTGTTTACCAACAAGATGCAAACAGAAGGGGGACCATTGGTAGGGAGGAAAGAGGTCAGTGGGGAGAGGGGAGTCCTGAGAGGGTAATGGGAGAGACGAACATGAGCAATGTGCAATGATATGCAGGTATGGAAATGTCATAATGAAACCCATCACACTGTACACTAAATAAAAAAAAATACAAATAAAAAAATAGAAAAATAAATCAATGATAAATGGTTGACTGCAACATCATTCAGATGCAATGAGGATTTGACTTCATAAATAATCATGATTTGAATCTAAAATGCCCCCCAGAGTTCATGTGTTTGAACATTTATCCCTAGCTGGTGGTGCTGTCCTGGGAGATTATGGGACTTTGGGAGGTGAGTCCTAGCTTTCTGGAAGTAGGTAACTGAGGAAAGGCTTTGGAAGTTAGTTTTATTTGAGTCCTCACTTCTGGTAAACTCACTCTGCCCCTTATAATCCATGACATGAGGTCATCCAATACAAGACAGGTCACATGCCCTATCACCATGCCTTCCTGGCTTCCATGTCTTCTTGCCTCTGTGGGCTGAGATCCCCTAAATCATAAACCCCAATAAATCATTCCTCCAAAATTTCTGTCAGATATTTTGCCACAGCAACGTATAAACTGATAAACACAGATGGAAATGTAACATTTTATTCCTATGCATAAAGAATTCTCTCTTCAGATATTTTAACAAACTCTAAAAAACACAACCAGCACAGAAGATGTAGTTCACATGCGTGGAACACCTTTCCATTTCCTTAATTCATCCAAAATATAGACAATATAGATCTTCTAATATGCATTTCATTAAGCAAAGCATAGGGGTTGGTGATCACTTTGATTTGTTATCTTAAACTCATGTTTTTACACACTTATAAATCATTTAAAAATTGGGTCATTTGGATGCAAAACACTCCTACTCTACTCATTGTGATTACCTGGGATAGAGTTGTAACTACTGGAGTGGTAATTTAATTTTAATATGCTTTAGGAATTTGTCATTATGAAAATTATGTGACACTCCTGAAACAGATAGGAAATTTCCTTAAGCATTGTTTTGGAAGATGAAATGAAACATTTCTCTCATTATCTCTAATAATAAATTTCAATCTCAACCAATGGTAAAATATTCAACTAAATCATACTTATTGATATGATATTCATGCTACATTTTATTTACTTACTTAATTTTATTTCTTGGCAATATTTGGGGGTTGAATCCAGGGCCTTGCACATACTTTACAATGCTCTACCACTGGATTGAACCCTCAGCCAATTTTATTTTTTATTTTGAGACAGGGTCTTGCTAAGCTGGGTGAGCTGTCTTTGGCTTCAAACTCAAGAGTGTTTTGCCTCCCCCTCCTGAATTGTTGATATTCAACATATGCACCCTCTGATGCAGTATTTTATTTTTTAAATTTAATTTTAATTATTATATTTTTATTTTTGCTGTACTTGGGAGTACGCAGGAGCCTGGCAAATCAAGTGCTCTCTCACTGGGTTTCAACCCCCCACACACACCCTTTTCTTATTTTTTTATTTTGAGTCAAGTTTCTCTAAGTTACATAGGCTGCCTTTGGCCTCAAACTCCTGATCATCCTGCCTCAGCCTCTCAAGTTGCAGGATTATAGTTGTGTGCCTCTATATTTGGTACATGCAGCATTTTAAATAATTGTCATTCACTCGATAATTTATTTTCTGCTTAACTGTTTTTAAATTGTATAATTGTTTGGTGATTACACCTGAGGAAAAATGTAGAATTTGAATATGATTGTGTACATATTTAAAGTTTTCATTAGAAATTTAAAGAATACATGTTCTATATTTTTCTATTTTGTCTCATTTACTTCCAAGAAGCTATGCATTAATGTTTTATAGCTCAATGACTCTATTGCTTTTTAAGGTTTGCTACTTCACTGAAATATAGGAAAGTAAGTTATTTGAACAGAAGTATAAATAATCATAGACCATATGAAATATATCATGTAAAATATTTTTAAATAAATATGACACAAAATGTCCTAAACTTGCACATAGAAAATTCTATAACACTTCTGAGAGAAATGAAAGAAAGAGCTAAATGAAGAACTATAATATGTCCATTGATTAAAAGATTAGTACTGTTTAGCTATCATATGTTCCCAAAGAAATTTATAGATTGAATAAATTCCCAACTTGTTTACTATAATTTCTCAATACCTTATATATTCATTTTTTTAAATTCAAAATTGTTTAGGTACATTTCAACTGTGTTCTTTTGTGCAAATTTGAGACACTGCAATAGTTCATCCTTTCTTTTAGCAGTAAAATATACACTGCTCTCTCACCTACTCAGCACAACTTTATTTTTTATATATCACATATGTTTGTCACAGTATATTGCAAAAGTATGTTTTGTGTAAATCATGATTTTAAGGCACACTTGCGAAGAACTCATACTACAAATGAATCATGAGAGCCAAGTGATAATGGATGTTGTACAAGTAGTACCCAGGCTTGTTCACAATAAGAAGTGCAATGCCTAGACCTGAAAAATCCTGCTAGGCTGAGCCTCACACAGGACTATCATTCCTTACTAGTCAGAGTATGCTAGCCTCACCTAGAGTCTTTATGGGACTCAGTTGCCATTTCTCCATTTTGAGGTGCATTTTGACAGAAACTTCATCGGGCTCAGCTTATAACTCTTCATGAAATAAATATCCAATCCTACATTCAAAGCTGCAGCAATGTCTAGAATCAATTGAACTCCAGATTGACTCAGTTCCCAACTCCAGTGATACAATGAAATAAGGCACATGTATCTCTATATTGAGGTAAATATTTTTACTTCGGTCTCTAAAATTTTCTCTTATCAAACTCCTTTATTGCATTAAAAATTGCATGGCAAAGAAGATGTAAGTGATGTACAATTTTTGAGAGTCAAAACAGTCAGCAGAAACAAACCCTACAATTAACCAAAATGTTGGAATAATGAGATATAATTATAGTAAGATTTCTAAAGGATACAGCTGGGAAAGTATATAGCACACATGCAAGCTAGGAGGAATCATCAAAGAAGTGACAGCAAAATAAATGAAATTAAGAAATAGACAGTGAAATACAGCTCTTTAAAAAACAAACCAACCTTGAATGATATTTCAAATAAACCTATTAGATATTTGAAGTGAAATTATTAGCAGATTAGACCCAACAGAGGAAAGAATCAGATAACTCAAATCTGTGTTAGTAAAACATATACAAAGTGAAAAAGAGCACTGGGGTAAAAAATTGAAAATAGGATTTGTAATCACTAAGTAAACAATAAAGATTCTAATATCTGGGTAATTAGACACTCAAAGCGATTAAAGAGAATGAGGTAGAAAAATATTTGAAGTAATCCTTCCCAAAACTGATAAAATACATCCTTTATAGGTCCTACAGTCTCAGCAAACCCAAGGCCATAAAAAGTAACACCCACAAACATAATCAGCTACTGAGGAGGAAGAAGAGGAGGAGGAAGAAAAGAAGGAAGAGGAGGAAGAAGAGGAGGAGAAAGCAGTTTAAGACATCACATAGAATATAAGGGAATAAAAAGAGGAAAAGAAAGAAAAGAGAGAAAAAGGAGTAAAGTGGAAGAACATTATTTGACACCAGTTTATTCTTTTATCTATGGATTCTCTTTCATTATTGTCTCTCTCTTACCTGGAGAAAACATGCTTTTGGTAGAAAAAAAAAACAATGATCTTTTCTCTGGGAGCCATCAAAACACTTAATCCAAAGGTCTGAGGTAAGCTGACCAATCCAACAAGTGTTTCAGATTTGGAATCATAGAATGAACCTCTAATTTAGGCTACAGATGAAAATAGCTGAAGTACCTTGGGCCTTACAGGGTGACACGCTGGCCGACCAAACTAGCACCTAGCTATTTCTTGGCTCACTTCACTCCCCTAGACTCCCCAGTGTGTGTAGGAGAGTCAGCAAGTAGTGAGCTGGGATGAATGAATTTCATGCTGTCACAGCCCCCTCTCCTGGGCATCCAGTAACCCTGGCACTAGATCCATCCTTCTCAGGGTCCTATTTCTCCTAGGAGCCTGGCTATATTCTCCACCAGCTGCAAGGTTCTCATCTGAGGCCGACTAACAAAGGCCTACAGAGACCTACTAGCAAAGAATTATGTAGCAAAGTTTGAGAGCAGGAAGTGACCTTTGGGAGTGGTCTCCCCTGAGGGGCCTGTCCTGCCTTGAGTTGATCTGCATCAATGCTCCCTAGCCAGTAAGGCTCTTGCAGCTAGTGTTGGAAGCCACTGGAGGAGTGGGAGGGAGTACCCAGGGATCTGTTGTTGCTCTCCTCAGGAGGCTTCAAGAGAATCCAGAACAGATCATTTGCACCCACTCTGAGAATGACAAAAGGTGAGGTGAGAGCAAGGAGAAGTCTAGTCTGCTAATAATTGAATAGGACACGGGGCAGAAGAGGAGCTCAAATTCACTGGGAAAGAATATTATATCCTTTATGGTCATAGGTAAGTGTCCCTCACCTGATTAAACAGTTCAGGGGACAAAGCAGGGGGACATTAATACAATCCTTTTCTAGCAGAAATGCATAATGATCAGTTAATATGGGTAAGAAGGATACCAGGAGTAAGGTGCCACCAGAAATGTGCTCTGATCCCATAAAACGAGTTTGCAGACCTAACTAGTAAAAGGACCACAGAAAAGCTTGCGTTTCGATTTCTGGCCAGCTGCTGGCAAGGGGCTGAAGCCGGAGGGGAGAGTTCTTTTACCTACAGAAATCCCTTTTCTCTGTAGAGACTCCTCAGGGAGGTAAAACTGAAGAGAAACTTAGCAAAATGTTAACAGCGATTAAAAGGGATGAGATTGGAGGGGAAAGGTTTTTGTTTGTCCTTGAAATTTCTAAATTTTCCATCTTTCCCATAATAAGAATGGAGAAGTTCAGCATTTCTTTTCCTCAAATGAGACTCAGAGGGAATAAATACTTGAAGAATAGTGAGGATGATGCCTCCTTAACTGGGAGTGGTAACATTGGAGAAACAATTTCATCATCTTTTAATTTTTAAAAATTTTCTATAATGTCCATGTTATATGGAATAGCCTTTATTTAGAATAATAGACCACACAAAGTAAAAGGCAAAACTCTGCTACAAAATAATCTATTGTAGAAAGAAATCTAGGAAAATTATAACCCGTTCCTGCTATTAAGATAATCAGTCCTAGAACTTTGCAATAAAGATTTTGTTAGTCCTGCAAAAATAGCCTGGCTAAATCATTTTTTTATGAATCATATATCCATTCACCATTTTATTGGGTCCTTCAATCTCAAAACAGTCCAGAGAAATAAGAATTACTAGTATGTTTGAGAGATAAAGAAATTGAAGCTCATCTATCACTGTCATTTATTTACTTTCCTCTGAAAACTGAAATATTGGGCTTTCCTGAACCATAATCAATTCCTACTCTTTTCAGTGATACAGCTAACTAGGGGTGGCACAAACTTTGGAGTTCAGTAAAAATTGCATTCAATACAAGAGCACATGTAAATGAGATAGGTCTGTTTGTAGGAATGCTTCTCCCAATAGTTGATATCAATTTTTTTATATTAGGAATATGCCATTGAAAGAAATATTGTACAATTATTCCCCTTAACCTCAAATATATATATTTGAAAGAAGTATGACAATTTCCCCACCCTAAAAATCTTTATTATGAAAACATATTTAACTCAATTTCCTGCTTAAATACTCATGTAGAACAGAAGCGTGTCTAAAACTCCATGTCACTGAAATACCTGACTAGACATATTTACATTCATTCATTCACTCATTATCTCATGTGCTTAACACAGAAGTGGTATGTGTGTGTGTGTGTGTGTGTGTGTGTGTGTGTGTGTCCTCTTTTCCAGTTGAGGAAGTGGTCACACTGAAGTCAAGTTATTCACCTAGTTACTCTGTTACTAATAAAATAGAGATAGCATTCAAAGTTTATGTGTATCATTCTAATAAAAAGAATCTTTGATAAGAATAGACAATTTCAATAGAATCTCTCTCGCAGTTCAGCTTTGATTTTCTTTCCTGATTTCCTTTCTTTTTTTATTTTTTAAACATTAGTGTTCCTCAGGGTGCAGTCTTTGAAACGTTGTTTGAAACAAAGATAAGCTTATTATCATTTTCTTAGTTTTGACATCTACCAATATGATACACACACACACACACACACACACACACACACATATATGTA
>VMDO01035391.1:0-16124 GCA_007922755.1 Pedetes capensis | reverse complement strand
TATCCATCCACCCACCTATCCATCCATCCATCCATCCATCCATCCATTTACCTATCCACCCATCCATCCATCCATCCATCTATCCATCCACCCACCTATCCATCCATCCATTTACTTATCCATCCATCCATCCATCCATCCATCCACCCATCCATCCATCCACCCACTCATCTACCCATCCATCCATCCATCCATCCATCCATCCATCCATCCACCCACCTATCCACTCACCCATCCATCTATTCATTCATCTATCCATCTCTTCCTTCCTTCCTTCCTTCCTTCCTGCCTGCCTTCCTTCCTTCCTTCCTTCTTTCCTTCCTTCTTCCCTCCCTCCCTCCCTTCCTTCCTCTTATTCTTTCTTTTGACAAGTCTATGTTGAGCATCTACTGTGCACCAGACACTGAGGCCACACCAGTGACTGAGGCAGCAGTGGTCACGCTTGCTCCTATGGAGGCCAGAGTGAAAATGGGGAGACGGGTCAAATAAGCCTGACCCAGATGCATTCAACATCTATAACTTGTAAGCCTCCCCCGGGGGGGGGGGGAAACATAGAGAACTGGGAGGCAGCTGCTTTATATTAGAGAGCTGGTCAGGGCAGGTTTCTCTGAGAAGAGGGTTTTGGGTTTGAGATTCAAAGAGAAGAGGCTGGTTATATGAAGGGTGAGGGAATGCCATTGTAGGCAGAGAGAACAGAATGTGTAAAGGTCCGGGGGCAGGCAAGACCCAGGATTGTTCAAGACATGGAAAGGAGGCCATGTAGCTGCAGTGGAGCTGGTGGGAGGTGGAGCACCATGAGGAGGACAGGGCCAGAGCACACATGGACTTATTCTGAGTTAAAGGAGCAGAATTGGAAGGCAGTATATAATTTAAGTTAAAGAGCTCACAGAAGACCATTTTTGGGCCAGATTCTTATCCTTTGGTAAGTGAAGTATTATCACTTTTCCTATGTCCTGGGAGCCTTCTGATAAGTGTGGCCATTACTACTGACATGACTTAGGCCTTACACACCATCTCTTCCAGGAAGCCTTCCATGTGTCTCTCTCTCTCTTCTGCCTTCTCTTTACCCATCAAAATGCTTGTCTCTCCCCTTCCCTTGGGCACCTGGATATACCACAACCCACCGACACATCCATGGAATTCTGACTCATGCCAATTTTGCTGGATGATGGGCTCCAAGAGAGATCGGCACAGGGAGCCATGTGCACAGCATGGTGGGCAAGGGTGGGACTGACCTGGGTTCAAGTCCTGGGTCTGCCTTTGGCTCACTGAGTAACCCTTAACTCCCGTGCCTCAGTTTCCCCTGTGGGGATGCCTTTGCCGAGGTAAGCGAACACTTACCACCTGGTCCCTATGGTGCCTGGTACCCAGCGAGTGCTGGTAGCTGTGGGCTGCACTTGGTACCCTGTGGTCTGAGGGTGTTCACTGCACAAAAGCTTAGGGGCAGCCCCGGGAACCCCACTGCTCCCATCACCCGGCTCCCCGACTCCCGCCCTCCGAGGACAGGAGTTTGGCTCACCGAACCCTCCAGCAGTATCTGGGCACGTGCTTAGCTTTGCTCTCTGTTCACGTTGATGGGATTAACAGTATGCACTGGAGATCCACGTGCGGATTTGGGAGACCCGGGCACTTCACAGTGGAAGAGCCCAGGGGTGATTCCCTGGCTGACAGAACAGGAGGGCATCTCCCCCAGGAAGAGACCAGGGCTGCCCGATGGGATGTCTGGAGCTTGGATCGCTCTATATCCATCTATCTGTCCATCCACTAGACAATTAGTCGCCGAACATTGTGCCTAGCACTGGGGACCCAGCTGTGAACAAGACGTGCAGCCCCTGAGCTCCACAGCCCGTGGCAGCCTGGAGAAGAGGTCCGTGTTCTACAAACACCTACTAAGCGCTGGGAATCCTCCTGGCTGGCTGTTTGAGTTCATAACTACCCCAGGGCAGATGGTTGGCCCATTTTCTGGATTCCAATATGTGAGATTTGGAGAGGAGAAGTTCACTTCCTGGGACCATGGGCTCCAGGTGCTCACAATGGAATCTGGACCCAGCTGTCTTTCTGTGGAAGAGTAAAGCTTGACTTCGAGATAGCCGTGCTTTTCCTTCCTCTGTAGCAACTGATTCTTGGATCTTCCTGAGTCCAGGAGCCACAGCTTCTCCACCCTGGGTCCCCCAGGTCCCAGCACGGCCCCCAACTGGAAGGAAGGGAGTGGTGTCAAGGCACTAGCCAGAAACAGTTCCAGCCTCTACCTGCTTTAGGGCTGGCTAAGCCTCTGTCAGGAAGCCTGCTCTGATTGGCCCATCATGGACTCCTCCCCTTCCTCTCTCTGTCTCCTGAGAGCCCAGGCTGTTTGTGGGATCCTCTTCATCCTCCTTCTCCTCCTCCCTTCTTCTCCTCTAACCAGCGAACATTCGTGGAGCCCCCCTGGGATGGACTATGCAGAGGTCCAGGGTAGAATCTCTGGGTTTGGAGAGCCTAGACTTGACCTCCAGTTCTGCTGCTATATAAGTGGCCCTGGCAAAGTCCTTTGGCTTTCCCAAGCTTTGGTTTCTTCTGCCGTAACGTCAGAAGGTTATCCTGAGGATGGAATAAGACAGAATTTAGAGGTTTCCTCCACTGTAACTATTCAGAGAATCTAGGCAAGTTCAGACTGTAGGATGAGAGCCGGAAAGAAAACTGTCACCCCATCAAGCTCCTGATCAGCCACTAGGAGCCAATGGAAGGGTATGACTAGGGACTGAACCCCCCTCACTTTCTCTGTGCGGACCCCGCCATCGGAAGAGCTCGGAAGAAGGCCCATCACGTGGTCACTGCAGGAGAAGAATCAAGAGCACCAGCAGACTGTGCTGTGGCAGGCGTGTCCGAGCCTCCTTTCCTGAGCACAAAGCTCTGTGCTGCTGGGACCTCAGGACTTTCTGTGACTTAGGGCAAAAATCTCAGGTGCCTAAGAACTTTCCTGGAGGGATTTTGCTGGCATCCCCTGTTTGTTAGTGTTCCCGCCAGGCTCGGCCACCTGAGAGGCCCCGTTCATTAGGGAGAGGTATCAAAAATCCAGATACATCTTTCCGGCAATGTTTTGTTTTCTAATGGATGCTGAGCATTCGTTCTCATTCGGGCTCTGGAAAACGTGGGCTTCGTGCGGGAGCCTTGGGTCCACGCAAAACACCCACCTCCGTAAGTGCTAAAATTTGCTTCTTTTTGATTTAGTCTCTTGCTGGCTTGAAGGACTGGATTTTATAACAGGTCAATTTCAGACCATTTGATATTGATATATGAAGATCCTCAGGGATTATTGAATGCATTTTTCATCCCATGGCGATAGTATCATCTAAGGAAAATGGGATTGACTGTTAAGTACAAATTGAAAAAGACATGGTCATTTAAGATAACTCCTTATCTGTATACAAGGAAATGGTATCAGGGAAATAGACCACCAGTTGACAGAAATAAATTTCACCTTGGATTCCTCTTCCATATACTTCCGCCGTGCCATTCACACTGGCCTGGATGATTCAATTATTCTGAGAGCCTTTCTGGGGGCCCTGGGAAAGGACGCCTCTGTGGGAAGAAGAAAGTTCTAGGCTGCATTATGCTGGAAGGAAAGATGGGCTGGGAGGAGTGGAGACCATGAATGGCGTTAGGCCTGGGGAGTCTGGAATGGGGAACTTTAGCCGGGAAGGTGGCGCGTCTCCCCAGGACAGATCGACACCTGCTCTGGCTGGTTGACTCCTGTGACCTCCATTGCTCATGGTGGGGCTTGTGTCTCGCGTGATGGGTTGAGAATTTCCATTCTCCCATGGCAGGCGGCTCTTTGCAGCTCACACCTCTCTGACACGCTCCTTGGAGTGGCACGTCACCCCGTGTGACTGGAGGTGTCTCCCAACCCCATTCATTTCACAGTCAGAGGCTGGTGGATCAGGCCTGTGGAGGCTGTGCCGGCTCCTAAGCCCATGCCAGTTCCCACACTGTGCACGGGCAGCCAGGCTTTGAAGCTCAGAAAATTCCCCCAGCCCCTAAGTGTCCTCTCTGCTGGTCAGTGGGTGGCTGGGAACTTATCCCTGAGCCCTGGGGGGCGGAGGGAGCTGACTTCATTCTCTTCTGGCTATCTCCCCTTCTCTGGCTCTGGAGGCTGAGAGGGGAGGAAGGGCTGCCGGGTTTTCCTTCTGCCCCAGATCCTGCCGGTGTAGCCGCCTGCATCTTCGGGGTGCATGCTGCAGAGGGCAAGGCTTGGGTGGGGCCCGCCACAGCGCCTGGTGAATTGGCACTGTCGCAGCCTGCTCCTCTGTCCCACAGTGGGTGTGGATCTCACAACCCCACCTCTGGCTTCATGGATAAGAGGGGTTTCTGAGAACCAAAGGGAGCCAAGTGATACGGGGCCTCAGAGCTCAGCCCCTAAGGGCTGCCCCACAACTCTCTAGGTCAGCGCCGCCGCGGGGCGACTACGAGAAGAGGCTGGTGACAACTGGTGACACTCATCTCTTTATGGGCTCAATTTGGTGAGACCTGACAACACCGCCTCCACCTTTCTTCAGTTAGGGATCATTGCCTAAGCATCCAGGCCCCATTTACAATGGAGGAAACTGAGGCTCAGAGACGAAATGACTTGAACCAATCCCACAGATAAGCTATTGAAGGAATAGGAATTTCGATCTGTGTTTGTTTGGCTCCCATATAATACATCCATTCATTCATCCATTTATTTTTTTAATTAGCGTGTTTCCTTACTCATCTGCCCTTCCATCTATCATTCCACCCAATTTCCATCCATCCATCCATGCATCCACCCATCTACCCATCCATCCACCCCTTCTTCCATCCATCCATCCATGCATCTGTGCATCCATCCATCCATCTACTCATCCACCCTTTCATCCACCCACCCACCCATCCATCCATCTACCCATCCAGCCCTTCTTCCATCCACCTATCCATCCCTGCATCTATCCATTAACCCCTTCTTCCATCTATCCATTCACCCACCCATCCACCCCTTTGTTCCATCTATCCGTCCATCCACCTACTCATCCACATTTCCATCCATCCATCCATCCATCCATCCATCCATCCATCCATCCATCCTCCCAATGTTAAGCCTATGCCACCCAATAAGCGCCCTTAATCACAATGTGCAATATTGTGGGGCTCAGAGGGGACCCCAGAACTTTCTCCATGCTCATCACATCCTGAGTCTGACTAGCAACCATCCCATCATGACTGGACACTTGGACCACACTGGAGACCTTACTCTAAGTTTTTCCAGGAAGAGGGAGGAGGCAAAACACAGGAGCACCTCCCACCTGGAACAGGGCTGACCTGGGACCTCTGTGGGCCCACCCAGGAGAGGACACGTATGGCGGGCGGGCGAGGCAGGCATAAAGAGTTCCCTTCCCCCCAGAGCCCTGGCGGCAGACTCCCTCCCACAGCCTGTGGCTGCAGCCCACCTGTCAATGCGTATGGGGCACGGCACCAGCTCTGGCTGTGGGTTGTGCATCACAGCATTCAATTCTTTCCTCCGAATAAAGTGCAGTCTCTCTCAAAGACCTGAGGACTGGAAGTCCTTGGAGATATTCAGGGTTCCTTCTGTCTCTCCCTTCTCCCCATGTCTTCTCTCTTCCTTCTCTGTGTGTCTGTCTGTCTGTCTCTCTCTCCCCTCAGGCATGTCCTGGCGTGCTGGCTGAGAAGATGGTGTGCCCTCTGAAGTTAAGAGTTCCCTTGGCAGGAGCTACCACAGGGTTAGAAAAGCCTTGATGGGGCCAGGGGTTCTGGGTTCAAGTCCCACCAGTGAGAATCAGGCAAAGCTGTGCCACTCTCTAGCTTTGAGATAAGGAGATTGTCGCCGATGCTTCCGAGTCTCCCCCTCCTGGTCTAGTGGCGGCTGGTTTTCTCTAACACAGAATGGCGAGGGGGACCCCGTGTCTCTACGGTCCTCCACCCCAGTCCTCATGTTCCAAGAATTCACAATCTGAGAGAAGGGCAGATGCACAGGCAGCTGTAACTCACAGCCACGGTGAAGCGAGGATATTAGGAGAGGCAAGTCTGTACTGGTTTCCTGTTGCTGACATAAATTAAAATTACCATGAACCCAGTGGCTCAGAAAAATGGAAAATAATGGAAATGTATTCCCTCCCAGCTCTGGAGGCCTGATGTCTGCAATCAAGGTGTTGGCAGGCCTGCACTTCCTCTGAAGGCCAGGGAGGGTGGCTCCTGGCCTCCGCAGCTTCCGAGGGCTCTCGGTTCCTCTCCTCGGGGCCTCGCATCCCTCCAGCCCTGCCTGGTCTCCAGCTGGCCTTCGCCTCCGTGGACGCTGCTATTCTCCTAAGCCTGGGCACGGGTGCTTCGTGGGCATGGTCCCCACGGATCACTGAGTGCATGTGTGAGCCGGTGGCATGCTGCTCACCAGAGAGTGAACACGAGGCCCCCCCGACAGCAGCGCTGGGCTGAAGCCTCCCGGATCCCGGGGCGGCCTGGAGGCAGGCGGAGGGTGAGCAGGGGCTGTGTGTGCTGGGGCTTTGGCGTGGGAAGATGGGCAGGAGCGGGTTCCAGCACATCAGCTCCTCTCCTAGGAGGAGTCCAAGGGGGCACCCAAGTGACCCATGTCACTTCACAGGCGGGGAAACTGAGGCTCGGAGAGGGGAGCAACAGCCTGGATGTGGCAGAGCCAGGGTGGGGACCCAAATCCGTCTGACTCCGGAGCTCTCTGGGAGTGGGATTCGCTCTGAGCCTCTCTCTCTCACCGGGCACTTGGGTTCCGGGTTAGCAAACAGCGGTGCTCCGGGTCAGGCGCTTGTTCAGGGCAGCGCTGAGCAGAAGGTTCTGGAAGAGGCAAAAGCCCTGGGCCAGGACTGATCCCAGGGGAGGTGGGGCCCGGGTAAGCTGGCACGGCCAGCGCGAGTGAGTGGAGGGCCCAGGACCGCACTGCCCGGCTGTGTCTGGATGACTGTCGCGCTCTCCTCCCAAGAGCCTGTGGTCAGCTCTAGCGGTCAGGGGGACCCTAAGACACGTGCCACCCACGTCCCCATCTGCCGCACACCTTCCCACGGCTCTGACTCAGTGAGTGAGGGTGCACCCTGCTCCCAGCTCCCTTCCCTCGTCCTTCTTGACTCCACCCCTCTCCTTGGCCGCCTCCTCCAGGCTGGACTCAGCTCCCTTGTGCCCTCGGCCTCAGGCCTGCTGCCTGCTGCTTTCCTGCCTACACTGTCCCTTGTTTTCATATCTGCGCTGCCACCTTCCTCTGCTCCTTCCGATATTGTTCTCTGCACGCCCTCACTTTCAGGGTCTTGCTCCGTAGCCCAGGCTGGCCTTGAACTCGCCATCCTCCTGCCTCTGCCTCCCGAGTACTGGGATCACAGGTGGTCGGCGCAGCGCTTGGCTGTAACTTATGCATCATCTGCTTTCCCAAGCTGGAAGATAAATTCCATGTGTGTCCCCTCCTTAGTATCCGGAGGGGCCGGCACACCCAGAGGGACCCCAACCAATGTTCCAAGAGTGAGTCAGTAGGTGTCAATAGTAATTTGTAGGGGGGACCAGGAAGCCACGTAGAAGAGTGGTTAGGGGCCAGACTCAAGGTCAGGCAGGCCTTGGGTCAAATTCCAGCTGTGCCAAGCGTCAGCTGTGTGACCCTGGGCACCTCACTCAGCCTCTGTGCCTTGCTGTTCTCATCTGTGCAATGGGGCTGACAACAAGACCAATGAGGCTCCGCAGAGAGGGCACAGGGTGCCTGGGGAGGCGGTCAGCGCTCAGTTCGTGAGAGACCTAGGAGCGTCTGTGCCCGGGATTCCTGGACTCTCAGTGAGGGCTCTGAGAGGTCACTTGACCTCCCTGCCTCTTGCAGGTGGGGAAACCAAGACACATTGCAGAGCCTGGGAGGGTGGCATTTGCTCTTCCCTCCGAGTTTAAAGCCTGGGCCTGCAGCATTCTTGTAGTTGAAGTTGAAGCCCCCTCCCAGGCCCCACTGCCAGGCACAGCTCTGTGCCCTGGCTGGGAGGAGCACCCCCCGCCCCAGACCAGGAAGGTGGGTGAGGAGTCAAGGTTCTCTAGCAGAGGGGAAGCTATAGGGTGTATATCTGCATACAGATAGGGTGCATATAGGCTGTATATCTGCATCCATGGACTCAAACAACCATGCATCAGAAACATGCCCACCCCCCAGGATGTTGCCTGTGTATGGAACATGTACCGACTTCTCTCCATGTGATTATTCCCCAAACAACACAGCGCTGACAACTACTTCTATGGCATTTGCAGTGTGCTAGGTAGTGCAAGTCATTCAAAGATCATTTAAAGTATATGACAGGGTGGGCACAGGTTCTATACAAATACTGCATCATTGTATTTGAGAGGCTTGAGCATCTGTGGATTTTGGTATTTGCAGGCGATGCTGGAACTAATCCCCTATGAATACTGAAGGAGCACTCTATTTACCTAGCTGCCTAGATCGATCTACCTATCTGTCTATATATCTATCCATCCATCCATCCATCTATCTATCTCTCCTTCTATCTTTCAGTAGATCTGTGTATCTAAAGAACTCTGTTCTGAGGTTTTGGGTCTTGATTATGGAGGCTGAGAAATTCCACGAGCCTCTGCTAGCTGGACATGCAGGAAGCCTGCGGTGCAGCCTGAGGCCTGGGTGCCCATGGTGTCCAGACTCTCAGGGGCTTGAGTGATGCCATCCACATTGGCGGGGACCATCTGCTGTGCTCAGCTTCACTGACGCGTGAGCTCGTCTCTTCCAGAGACATCCTCACTGACACACCCAGAAATCGTGCTTTGCCAGCTACCTGGGCAACCCATAGCCCAATCAGGTTGGCACAAACACAAGAGGGGCCGCTGGTGGGCAAAGTCAGACCAATTGTTCCTGAAGGCCTGGGGGACCCTGTTCTAGGGAGCTCCCATAACCCACTGCCAGCCTCAGTGCAGAGGACTGGAGGGGTGAGTGCCTTTAACTCTATGGGCTCCCTGGGTGGGAGGGACCAAGAAGCCACAGAAGGGTGTACCATGGGCGTGGCTTGGGATGGGCATGGCCTGGCATGGGGCGGAGCTTGGATTCGGGCATGGCTGGGCGTGGCCAAGCCAGAGAGAGTCAGAGATAGACAGGAACTGTGCCTCATGGGGACCTTTTGCTGTCTTCCCTGCCTTGCTGGCACAGCTTGTCTACTGTCTCCAGCCCAGGTGGTGAGTCCCCAGCCTCCCCCAGAGCACACAGAAGGATCTGGCCATCTAAAACCCAAACGGGGCAAGGTATGGAAAATCAAGGCTGCCTGGCCTGTCTGTGACAGCTCCTAGAACCTGCACATCCTCTGCGGTTGGGGACAACCCAGGGACCCTACAGGCATGGATCACCAAGCTGCAGGTGTGTCTGGAAGAGAGTGGGAGGCTGTGGACCACGAGCCCAGTGTAACAGGAGCATCTCCACGCACACCTGGTACACACACTGGGCTGCACGGCACTCTGATTGTAAAATGGGCTCTGTGGCCTTGATCGGTATTTCTAAATAAACTTCTTATTTCAAAATAATTGTAGATTCATGCACAACTGTCAGAAATATTGCAGGGAGACCTCACATACCCTTTGCCCAGTTTCCCCCATGATAGCATCTTGGAAATACTATAGTCCGACGTCCCAACCTGGGCGTGGAGATCCCTATAAAACATTCCTGTCACCACAAGGATTTTCACGTTTCCCTTTTATAGCCACACCCACGTGCCTGCTGTCCCCGGCAGTTCCTTTACTCTTGGGCGTCACAAGCTGTTCTGTTTCTGTAATTCTGCCATTGTAACACTGGTATGTAAATGGAATGTCACAGTCTGTAGCTTTTGAAATTGTGAGCTTTTTCGACTCAGCATAATTCTCTCAAGACCTCTCCAGGTCTCTGTGTTTATCAATTAGGTTGTTGTCGTTAGGTGCCGTCGACTTGGTATCCGACTCATAGTGACCCTCTGTACAACAGGGGAAACATTATTGTCAGTGCTTCTCTGCTGTTCATAGGGTTTTCAATGGCAGATTGATTTTTGGGAGGGGGTTGCCTGGTCCTTCTCCCAAGCCTACAGCTTCTGGTGTTCCAAGGTGGTCTCCCATCCAGGTACTAACCAGGCCCGACCCTGCTTAGCTTCCGAGATCTGATGGGATCGGATGCCACAGGGCTATGACTGCAGGCTGTTTATCAATATTTGGGTTTTATCATGCCTGCGTAGTATTCCTTAAGTGTAGATGTACCACAGTTTCTTTATCCATTCACCTGCTGAAGGAGGTCTGGGCTGGTTCCAGTTTTTGGCTTTTATGAATAAAACTGCTATAAACATGCTTGTACAGGTTTTTATTTTTTTATGGGCGCATAACTCTTCCTTTCTCTGGGATAAATGCCCAGGAGTGCAATTGTTGGGCTGTATGGTTGAGTGTTTACTTTTTAGAGAAACTGCCAACCTGCTTTCCCCATTTTACACTTCCATCAGCAGCTTATGAGTGATTTAGCTTCTTCTCCTCTCTACCAGCATTTGGTGTGGCCACTGCTTTTTATTTTATTCATTCTGATAGGCAAGGGGGGAGATCTCATGGTGGTTTTAATGCACATTTCCCTAATGAAATGATACCCTGCTCAGTGTCTTCAAAAAAATGATATGAATCGCGACTGGCTTCCACTGGCCCATTTCACAGGTAAGAGAAACCAAGGTCCGGGGGTTGAAACAGCCTTCCTCAGCTGTAGCTGGATCCCTTCATGCTTTATGCTAGCTCTTAGTTACTTGTCCTTTTGGGAGGGAAGAAAGAGAAGAAGAAGAAAAAAAAAAACTAACATGATGCTTGCTTTTTCTTGGAGACATGCAAAGCGTTATTTGGGTATTTTAACCAACGTGCGTCTGCCTTCTCTGGTCTGTCTTGTCTCGCTGTAGTCTTGCACATTTAGAGAGCTGGTCTCAGGCGGTCCCAGAGGAATGAGTTGCCACGGTAGAACTTTCCTGAAAGACTCTTGGACCATGTCCTGTGCATGCCCCTCTTTATAGACTTGGAGCCCTCAGAAGCTGCCCTGAGTAGGGCGGCTGCCTGATGCTGACTTGTCCCTGAAGTAGGGCAGAGGAGATGCCTGTCCACGCTGAGGACCGTCCACTGCTCTCCACACACAGGAGATGCGGCCTCCAGTGAGGCGCTGGGCTCAAGCCTTGAGCTGGCCCGGCCAAACTGGAGTCAGAATTGGAGCCCCCCAGCCATGGACTTCTCCCTCCCTTGGTCCACTCATTGTCTGTCCCCCACCTCGTCACTCTCTGTTCCTCTTAAAACCCCTTGTTCCCTCTCCGGCTTCCCAGATCTGTGTTGCGTCTTATTTTCCCTTATTTTATTTGGAGAGCGCGCGGGCTCCATGAGACCCGGGAGCAGATGAACACAGCATCTGTGAACCAAGGGCTTCTGCCGAGACAACACAAACGCACGCGCACGCACACACACACGCACACACACGCACACGCGTGCGCGCGCGCGCGCACACACACACAATTTTTAAAGTACGCTAATAAATGCTATTCAAAAAAGAGAAAAAAAAAAGAAAGAAAAAAAGAAAAGAAAAGAGAAAGGCCCCACCCCACAATCTCTGAGAAACAGAGCCCATTGAAATGACAAGCTGAAAATC
This sequence comes from Pedetes capensis, assembly GCA_007922755.1. Classification (NCBI taxonomy): domain Eukaryota; kingdom Metazoa; phylum Chordata; class Mammalia; order Rodentia; family Pedetidae; genus Pedetes; species Pedetes capensis. The sequence continues at coordinate 4,507 of VMDO01035391.1, read as the reverse complement.
ATTTGCTAAGCGCAGAAACGGCTCCTTTTGTCACCCAAATCCTTCTGTTGACAGTTACCTTTCAATCCCACGATTGTGCAGCCCGGGCTGATTTCATTCTGTCTTCTATTCACTGTGCGTATTAATGAAAAGGGGGCAGGGAAGGAAAACCTGTGAGAACGGTGTTTAATAGGCTCAACGCCAGGCCGGCTGGCTCGCAGAGCCCTCTTATCAGTGGCCCGCAGTGGGCTCTGGCTCCCTGTCCCCAGTTCCCTGTCTTGGTCCCCTTGGCCCCTGTGCCTGGTCTGGCTCCTGCCATGGAAACCCCCACAGAGGCACTAATATGTATATTTTTTATTACATATATATAAAAGCCTTGGGGATTTTTCTCCTCACCAGGGAGGAAGGGGCAGCCCAGGTCACATCTTGACCTTGTGATTCATATGTTGTTGTTGTTAGGTGCCATCCAGTCGGTGTCCGACTCATGGTGACCCTATGTACAACAGGACAAACACTATTGTCAGTGCTTCTCTGCTGTTCATAGGGTTTTCAATGGCAGATTGATTTTTGGGAGTGGGTTGCCTGGTCCTTCTCCCAAGCCTACGGCACCTGGTGTTCCCAGGTGGTCTCCCATCCAAGGACTAACCAGGCCCGACCCTGCTTATCTTCCGAGATCTGACAGGATCAGATGCCACAGTGGTATGGCTGCAGGCCTGTGACTCACTCATATAGGCAGTGTTTATTTAGCACCTACTATATGCTGGGTAGGGCTGGGATTTAGCTCAATTGGTAGAGTGCCGCTCTGCAGTCTCTGAGGTCCCGAGTTCGATTCCCAGCACCACAAAAATGGGAGAAGGATGTGGCAATCCACTCCAGAGGCAATCCCGAAAATCAGCCCCTGAAAACCCTGTGAGGGTTGCTATGAGTTGGACACTGACTTGACGGCACCCAACAGCAACAACAACAACAACCACATGTGCTGGGTGCTGGCCTCAGACATTGAACCTGGAACACAGAAGTAGTTCTGTAAACCTGATTGGTCCAGGTGTCATAAGAGATCACCCTGGGCCCCCTGAATCCTGGGAGACTTGTGGGCCCAGATCATTTCTCTGGGTCCCCCAAAGCAGAGGGGCGTAGGAAGCACCCAGCCCCATCTTCACCCCAGTGGACTGTGTTTTGGAGCTGCAGAGAGGCAGCAGCCCCGGGTGTCGCCCTCCCCTCTCTTCACCTGCTGGGGGGGTAGTGGGCAGGCACAGTGAGCTCCCCGGAAGGGGGTCTGTTCAAAGGCTGTGTAGGCCCTGGTGTGGGGGCTAGAGTTGGGACCTGGAGCCAGGCTGGAATCTCACCTGGGGGCTTTGGCTGCTCACCTCCCTGAGCCAGCCTGTCCTCGACGTCCCCGTGGGAGCGGTGACATCCTGCAGGGCAGTCTCTGGGAGGACGTCCCCTGCCCACCCTCTATCCCTTCGCCTCTTGCTTCCTTCTTTATTTTCTTTCCTGGATTCTGGAATTGCAGGGGGTGCCGGGCTGGGCTGGGTGGAGAACAGAGAGGGGCTCCACTGGGAGGGTGTGTTGGTGACAGTGACACCCCTTCCCTGGCAATGATGGGCTCCCCCACATCAGCAGGCTGTCAGCAGAAGTGTGGGGACCCTTCCAGGACTGCGGGAGGCCCACGGCTGGTGCATTTTGCCTCTGGCCTCCTCTCTCCTTCCCGGCCTCCGGGGCTCCAGCTCCGCCAGCTCTGCCTCCTCCCTCCCCCTGGCTGGGCACCCACAGGGACCCCAGCCCAGCTCCCTGCCTCTTCCCAGGCCCCTCCGGTCCTTCTTTCCCACAGAGTGGGGAACTCAAGTCCCCACTGTGGTTGGCCCTCTTCTTCCTGCTCGGCCTGGCCGATGGCCCCTGGGAAGGTGTCCTTTGCCCGTCCCTGTCCTATCTGCTCCATTCTCCCCAACACATCCCGAGCTTCCATTGCCCCTGTATATGCCACCTGCATTCCCTTTGCCCTGGCTGTCTCCCTGCCAGGTCACCCTTCCCCCAGGTCCTCACAAGGCTGCCCCTCCCTCCCTTCAGGTTTCTACTTTCACCCCACCAGGGAGGTCTTCCTGGAGCCCTCCTGCACTATGCCTGCTCCTCTTTCCCCAGCTTTACCCTCTCCCAGCATGTTTCATGCCTTTACTCTGGATCAGGTGTTTGTTCTTTTGATGATCATGTGCCTTGCACACTGGCCTGTGGGCCCCTGAGAACAGGCCCCATGTCCCCCTGGCCCTCACTGTGCCCTCTGAAGCACACATGGAGCCCCACGTGACCACTGGGTCTGTAGTGCAGCTGTCGCTGGATCGAGTCCTGGGGCTTTTGTCCCCTGGCCTCCTGATCAGAACCACAGGGCTGTGGCCCTATTGCCCCCTCTCCTAACAACCATCATGTGCTTGGATGGCCACCTCCATGCCACATTCCTCACTCAGTCACTCAGCAAACATTTGTGGTCACATGCCAGGTCATGTGCTAATATTTGGGTCCCACCTACAAACGGAGCTGATTGTCTTAATGGGAAGACTGATGTCAAAAACAAATGAATATAATTGATGATGACAGTGGCTGTGAAGAAATAGGAAACAGGTTCAAGGATTGGGGGTGATGTCATGGTCCAAGGGAACATCAGGGAGGACTCCCTGGAGGAGGAGACAGTCACAGGGCCTGAATAAAGAGTTGCTGTCAGGGAGCAGGTTGGAGGGTGCCTGATGAGGTAAAATGACCCCCTCTGAAGGCTCCACCCGTACCACCTCAGACCTCTCCCCTTCTCCAGGAAGACCTGGCCTTGCTGAGGAGCTAAGCAGGAATGCTGCCAGGTCCACGAGGAGGCTCCCATCCCAGCCTCCTCGGATGGAGCAATAATCAGAAGGTCATGTGTTTCTCAGGTTCCTTACAGCCCCTCCCCTTTCCTCCCTTCCACTGTGATTGCTGACGATGCAGATTTTAATATATTCGCCCTGGAAGAGTTATTTGCATCCAGACACAATTAGGAGGCAAGAACCAGTCTTCCTCCAGTGGGGCCCAGGAGTGAGAGTGGGGCAGCCCCCCACTCTCAGGGGATTGGGGGGCCCCGGGGCAGGGCTGAGCCCGGCACACCTGCCTTCCAGAACCGGTAAGCACCCCCTCCCCGTTGCTCACACCCTGAGCCCATTGTGGATCCAGCTGGCTCTGCCCAGCCCAAGGACAGGAAGCTTCATTCCTGGGAACCCGGCTCTGGCAGCCCCTGCGTGTCGGGCTCTGGGCGGGTCCCCGTGTCTTGGTCCCTGAGAGGGTCTTCACTCTCAACAGAGGCCACAGGGAAAAGAAAATAACAAGGAAATAAGTAAGGCAATGATTCATTGAGGGCAGCAAGGGAAGTTAGGTAAGTAAAGTCACACTCCAGGGGATGTTTCTGAGATGGGTCCATCGGGGAGGGAGGGTGGGTTGATTGCAAAAATATCCCCAACCTGCCAGTCTTTCCTGTGGCCACTGCCCTGCGGCTCACTCACCTCCTCCAGATGTGGAAGCTGCTCCCTGCCAGGCTGGTCTGCTGGAGGATGAGAGGCCCATGGTAGCAGTGATGAGCAGTCCTAGGCAAAGCCCACCGGAGCCAACCAGAACCCAGCTGATCTGCCACCTGACCCCAAAGACCCAGCTGCTGTGTGCTCTGCCCCCATCCGTACAACAGCCCACCCCACCTGCAGCTTCTCCAGCTGAATGAAAGCCTGCCATCACAAGCCACAAAGTTTTGCAACATTTTTGTTACGCGGCAGTGGCTAATTGATGCAAGAGGTCAGTGTGAGCAGGTGATGTTACATCTGAGACCCAAGGTGTGAGCAAGCAGCAGTGGAGAGAATGGCAGAGAGAGGGAATTGTAAGCACGGAGGCCCCGAAGAGGGACACGGGGAGGTTTATTCCAGGGACAGAATGCAGGCTGGTGTGGTTGGCTCGTAAAAAATTGGAGAGTGGTGTGGGATGTGGGTAAGAGAGGACATGGATCCTGTTGATGATCATGGTGCTTAAAGAACAGCAGCTGTGTATCCAGGTTCTCACTCAGCACCTAGAAGGAGGAACATGAATTCAGGTGACCAGAATGGCTGCTTATTTTACCAGCACAGTCAACGAGAGGTAGAAGAGGTGACATTTGGCAAAACTGTGGACTAGGCCTATATGGGCTGGGGGCACAGGTGTCAGGTGGATGTGTGCAGACCGGGGTGTGTCACAAGACCCACCAAGAACCTACCATGGGGGTGCTGGCGAGTGGCTGGACCACACCCTGATTTACTTGCCCCCCCACTGTTGTGGTAGGAGGTGGGTTGGGGTTCCAGCAAAGTCCCAGATCCTGGGGGGCTCACGCAACAGACCTTTATTCTATCCCCGTTCTGGAGGCTGTGGGGCCGAGATCAGAGTAGAGGCAGGTTTGCAGGTGGCTGTCTTCTACTGGCATCCTCATCTCGCCTCTCCTCCGTGCTTGCTCCTGTCTGAGATTTGTGTCATCCCTCTCCTCCTCCTCCCCCTCCTC
>VMDO01035390.1:0-16122 GCA_007922755.1 Pedetes capensis | reverse complement strand
GTCACTTGAGTTGGGCAAGAGGCGAGGTGAGAGCACCCACAGGTTCCTCCCAGCATTAAGTTTCTGTGAGAACTTTCCTTCCTCACAGGTTATAGCCCGACCGCCTCTCCATCATGAATTTGCAAGCTGGAAAACAAGACTGTGCACAACATTGATTTGCATTCATGGCACAGTGAGGGCTCTGTTCCACGCATAGTAGGGGCTCAATAAATATTAGTTAATCAATTGAGAAAAACTACAGCAAGTCTCACCCTGCTGGAGGTCCTCTCGGCATGAGTAGGCAGAATGTATGCGAGAAGAAATTACTAAATTGACTGCGCTCGATATAAACACGATTAAATCCGATTCGGGCTTGAAAAAAATGTTGGCACTCACTTTTACATGTCTTGGGAATTCTTCCAAATGGAATGCATTCTGGACAAATGTGAACAACAAATGAAGAAAATGCTAGATATGCAAAATTAGCTGAGCCTACTCATTCTGCACTAGAAGTGCTTCCAGACCATAAAGCTGTATTTGGTCTCAAAAACATGTTTAATCCTCACAGCACAGAAAGGATCCTTACTGACTTGTTTAAACTATTGTCTCTGGGCCTTGAGGGGGATGCAATGAAGGCTAAATTTTTAAAAATCAGTTCATTTTCATATTTTGTCCGATATACACAGAATGACAAACTATTCAGGCTTAATGAAAAAACAAAAGGAAGAAGCCCCACAGTCCCTGCTTTTGGTGACAAACAGGGTTTTCAAAAGGCTCAATTGCAGAAAGCGTGAATGCATAGTCCCTGATCTCTACAATCTAGACAAGGAGATTAAAGTTCAGCTTTAATTATATTCACCAAGCGCCTACGACAGGCCAAATCTACTTACACATCAGCACGCACCGCCAAACAGCAAGCCCTTCGGTCAATGACAGACCATACCTACCACAGTGCATCTGTGAGATGTTAATGGGGATGAAAAATTCCTATCACCTAGTGACACTGGAGCCAGTGTGATGTGGGAGGGCAAGGCAGGACCGGCGTGGTGACGCTGGGGAACGCACACCTACTGCGTGCCGGTCAGGTAATTATGCGTGCCCATAACACATGGTGAGCCTGCAGCTGTAGCCCTGTGGCATCCGATCCCATCAGATCTCGGAAGCTAAGCAGGGCTGGGCCTGGTTAGTACCTGGATGGGAGACCACCTGGGAATACCAGAAGTTGTAGGCTTGGGAGAAGGACCTGGCAACCCTCTCCCAAAAATCAATCTGCCATTGAAAACCCTATGAACAGCAGAGAAGCACTGACAATAGTGTTTCCCCTGTTGTACAGAGGGTCGCTATGAGTTGGATACCAACTCGATGGCACCTAACAATAACAACAACAATAACACATGGTAATGATGATAAACGGCGGTGTGACTGGCTGGCTTACCACACGAGACCCACATCATTATTTCAGAGCGTTCCACTCCTTTCTTCCTTCCTTCTTTCCTTTTCTTTTTCTAAACAGTCCCTTCTACCTATTCATGGGTTTGTTTGTTTTGTTTTGTTTTGTTTTGTTTTGTTGCTATTCTTGGGGGCTGAACCAAGAGCCTCACGCAGGTTTTGCAAGCGCTCTATCACTGAGCTGTGCCTCTGGCCCATTTTTTATTTTTCATCTTGAGACAGGGTCTCACTGAGTTATGCAGGCTGCCTCTGGCCTTGAACCTGCGATCCTCCTGCCTCTACCTTCCTGTGTCCTGCCGTGTTCCCTCGCCTCAGGACTCTCCAGCCATGTGGGAGATGTGCTCCACCTAGGCCGTGGGGACCACTGCTGCCTCTGGAAACCTGTCCTTGCAGATCTTTATGTATTACCCTTGTGCTCTCTGCTTAAACGCCATCAGAGAAGCCACGCCGGGCAGCCCTGTCAAAAAGGACGTCCCTGCACTCTCTTCTCTCGGATCTGCTTTGTCTCCTCTACGGCCATCGCCGATCTGAAAGCCGGCACCGTCCCACACACCCTGTCTTCCTGCTCGAAGACCCCATGGACAGGGAACCCACCTGTGCTCACCTCCAGGTTCCCGATGGCCAGAGCAGCTCCTGGCACATGGAGTGGGAGGTGAGGAAACATCTGTTGAACGAATGAATGAGTGAGGCTGGAGTCCTGCCCTGAGGTCAAGGGAAAGGCAGAGCTCTGCGCTCCTCACAGAGGAGCCTCCCGCAAGGGCTGCCTCAGCCTCTGCTCCACGCCCTCGCCTCCCTGACGCCTCAGCCTCTCCCCACCCAGGCTGCGGAGAAAAGGGCAGGAGGTTTCAAGCCTATTCCTGCTGAGCCAACCATATAAGATGCATGCCAGGCACACGGCTGGTCAATTATGTTTGTGACAAGACAACTGTAGGGCATAATTTATATAAACTAGGGACTAAATAGAACAAGTAAGGTTACTCATACTTTTACAGCTCCCGTAATCAAAACAGAATGCAAATATGACATGGTTTCTGCACAAATCTTCCCTACACTGACCTTCACTGCATTATTCAAAAGTTTTCCAAGGAGCTATTTTTTACCATGAGATTTCTGGTGCATTGTAAAAAGATAGAAAAATAATGCATCATAAGGAAAATGATTATAGGTGTCAAAGAAACTGCACATAACAGAAGGAAATAAAATTGAAATGTGAATAATTAATTATATGGGTGCTTACTTTATTTAAAATTTACTGATGTATTAGAAGCTTCGTGCTATTAACTTATTATTTAGCTGACTATGGACAAATACACGTATATATGATTGGGACTATTCTATGAGACACTGATTTAATATAAACTATAAAAGAAAGATTGTTATTTACTATCTTCACATGAGGTAATTTCACCATCAATCATAACATTTTCTTCTTTAATGTCTAAGCCATTTTTTCCTTCTACTACAAAAGCATTCAAGAGGAAGTTTCCAGTCAAAGTGAAAAATTGCATCATATCTAGTATGCATTGAACATGGGGGATTGGTAATTGTGAGAGTGAACTAATCAAGCTGTGCTATGATGAGGGAGTGGATGCCGAGTTCTTTAAGGTCCAACCATGTGGCCGGGACTTACAAGCACTTTGCCACAGTAATAAATTACAAATTGCAAAATAAAAGAACAGGAGAACAAAATTAAAGGGTCCAATTCCCCACCACATCGATAGTAACAAACCCATCCTTACCTATGCAATCCTTCTAATGCTAGCCTGAGGAACGGAACCATGTGGAGGGAGATTTGTCCTGAAAAACAGTCACCGCTCTGGGGACGGCACAGCAGTACCTTCGCATGGCTTGTTGTGTTGTTGTTAGGTGCCGTCGAGTTGGTAAACAACTCATAGTGACCCTATGTACAACAGGCGAAATACTATTGTCAGTGCTTCTCTGCTATTCATAGGGTTTTCAATGGCAGATTGATTTTTGGGAGTGGGTTGCCAGGTCCTTCTCCCAAGCCTACAGCACCTGGTGTTCCCAGGTGGTCTCCTATCCAAGGACTAACCAGGCCTGACCCTGCTTAGCCTCTGAGATCTGATGGGATCGGAGGCCACAGGGCTACGGCCGCAGGCATTTGTATGGCTTAGTTGCCCACAATTCCCAGGCTAGCTGCTGGCAAAATGAGGTGGAATCAACAAAGAAGAACGAAGAAAAGGCGGAGATAAGGGATCTTGGAAGATCCGCTGGGCAGTGCTTCTGGGAGAAAGGAGCGAATGACCACACCAAGTTCAATGCTGCTGGTGGGTCATGTGGCACGGCAGCTGGGCATCGTGTGGCCTTGCTTGCACCTGATTTCCTCACAGGGCATCATGGCCAAATTAAATGTGACACTTGTCCAACATCTGCACTGTGCTCTGTGGACTGCTCCAACCAGCAACACCTCTGCCATGCAAGAAGCTGCACGGTCTTGACTGAAGGTCCAAGAGGGAGGTTTTCTGGATCCCAGAGTGATGGGGCAACACCAGCACCAAACAATAAGGTGGAACGACAGACTCCAAATGAAAAAGATCCATTGCGATCTCGGGATTATCTGACTAGAAACAATGCCTTAGTTCTAGAGCTAGGGACAAGTGCTAAAGGAGTGAGACTTCCCACAGAGGCATGGAGCCACACAGCACAGGGAAAGCTCCAGCAAGCTTAAGGGCCACTTGCTAGGGTCCTCCTGAGGTACAGGAGGCAGAATGGGGATGATCTGTCACTTTCAGCAGGGTTGGGCTCACGCCCAGTGTGAAGATGGTTGTTGTTGTTAGGGCCATCAAGTTGGTGTCCGACTCACAGAGACCCTACATACAACAGGCGAAACACTATTGTCAGTGCTTCTCTGCTATTCATAGGCTTTTCAATGGCTGATTGATTTTTGGGAGTGGGTTGCCGGGTCCTTCTCCCAAGCCTATGGCACCTGGTGTTCCCAGGTGGTCTCCCACCCAAGGACTAACCAGGCCCGACCCTGCTTAGCTTCTGAGATCTGACGGGATCAGACACCACAGGGGTATGGCTGCAGATGTGTGGTAGGTATGGGAAATATTCTCATCACCTGTGGGGCATTCCTCAGGCTACTGGAGAAAGTGGGGTGCTCTCCTAGGTGGACATCAGAGGACACAGAAGTCATGACCAGGTCTAGTTGTGTACCTTGCGGTCTCAGGCTGGCCCAGGATTAAAGTCATTTCCTGAAGCAAGCTGACAAGGGTCCTGAATGCCATGACGAGCAACTGGGAGTGCAGTGCTCAGGCTGTGCAAGGACAAAGTAGATCATTAGCCTTTAAAAACAGAGGGAAAACCAATCCTCCTGCTGCATTCCAAACACAGCGTTGGTCCCTCAACTCACACCACGGTATTAGAATCAAATTATATCAGCCAGCTTTGAATCTAACACTTATTGGATTCAACTATGTCACAGGATGTTCTCATGAGAAAAACAAATCCCATTAAAAAGTGGCCTTTGCTTAGTAAGCCTCAGCCTTAAACACAAGACCGCATGAGGGACTCTCACAAAACTCTTCACTCATCCTGTTGTGGGGCTGGGGTTTAGCTCAGTTGGTAGAGCACTGCTCTGCACTCTCTGAGGCCCTGGGTTCAATCCCCAGCACTGCAAAAAAGGGGAGAAAGATCTGACAGCCCACTCCCAAAAACAGTCAGCCATTGAAAACCCTGTGACTAGGAGAGAAGCACTGACAGTGCCAGGTATGGCACAGTGTCGGGCATTGTTCCGTTCTGTTGTACGTAGGGCTTACAATGAGTCTGATCTGACTCAATGGCACCTAAAAACAAGCACTGCCTTGTTGCATCGGGGGCTCCTTTTTATTATTACAGGGAGATCTTCTAGCCCTTCTGTTGCAACTGCAAACACTATCTAGCAAGCCAGGCATCATGCCAAACAGTTTATGTGCATGATCTCACTAATGCTCACAAAGTCTGTATGAAGCAGATAATCATATGCATGAGAGAATAGAGATTACAAAAGATTAAATGACTTGTCTGAGCTCCCACAATAACTAAGCACGAGAGACAAGACCAGAGCCCAGGCAGTCGGTCTCCAGAGCCCTGGTTCCCTCCTGCTGGGAAGTGTCTGGCAGTGAAAGTCAGTACTGCACTCGGAGACAGATGAGGTACACAGACCTCTCCCCGGAATGCCAGGCAGGTAGTAAGAACTGTCATAAGCACTGTCAAAATCCGTATTGATATTAATAAGTTTTTTCCGTAAGCACTCCTGCCAATGCTTATTTTCCTGTAAATAACCACAGACGTTGGGGGATGGGGCAATTTGACTCCCTAATTGGCAGCTGTTTAACGCCCCCTTGCTACCCTGGCTGCGTTGAGTAAATGACTCTCAGTGAAGCACCCAGCTCAACCACCCTTATACCAATACCGGTGCTTTTGAACCCTTCATAGATGCCCTAAGGAAGCCACGTGACAATCAGCAGGACTGCACAACTCCAGTTCCTCAAGGTGCAGCTCCAGCTAAAGCTGTTTCAAACAGTGTGCAGTCTGCTGTCCCAAGCCTCAGGGAACTCTAGGTGACCCTGCGACCAGACCAGGCCAGGCAGGGAGCACTTTCCTTGATGGCCCAGCAGAGGGACAGTTGTGACTAGTCCAAAAGGGAACTATGCCCTGATTGGTGCAAAACACAAACCTTCATTTGCATGCTAGGTTAGGTGTGATTGGTGCAAAAACCCCTTCTTTAGTTCTATAAGGAGGCTTTTTGGCTCAGGTGGTGAGCCAGCCAGGAGACAGTTGCTTGTGCTGCTCTCTGGTATTGCAAAATTAGGCCCAATAGGCCTTGAGCAGTGCCCAAAAACACTGCTCAAAAACACTTGAGCAGTGTTTCTGTCTAATGTTAATAGCACTGGCTGACCTGGTAATATGAAGAGAGAAACAGCAGAGACAGCAGAACAGTGGTGATGGCAGCAGCAAGGACAGCAGAGACAGTGGAGTGGCAGTGGCAGAGCAGCAGAAGAGCCACAATGCTGAGCTGCAGAAGCAGCAAAGTGACCACTGCCTGACAGCTGGAGAAGAGGTGAGGCTGCAACACCAGCGACTGGCAGCGCAGAAGCAGCAGCTGGAGCAGAACAAGGAGGGAAGCAACAGCTGCCTCCCAAACAGCAGCAACAGTGACAGCAGCCATAGCAATAAGAGGCAGCTGAGCAGCTCAAGAGGGTGACCAGAGCAAGAAGAAGAGAGAGGTGGTAAAGAGCCAGAGAAGATAACTGCAGGCCTCAGTTGCTGAGAGTTCCAGAGAACTTCCAGGTCTTTAGCACCAAAGGTCTCAAACATCCTAGGCCTGGGAGCTGTGACACTGGCCACTGTCCATGACTAAGGAATCCCAATACCTAGTCCTGCCCAGAATCTGCAACACCAGCTACTGTCAAGGCTGAGGAATTCCAACCTCCTTGGTCTACAAAAAAGCGATAGCACCTATGGGCTTAGGAGGCCCAAACTCCTGGGGCTACATAAGAGCTGTAACACTTAAAGGGCTGAGGAATCCCAACCTCCTTGGCCTACATAGGAGCTATAATGTTAGAAGGCACCAGTTGCTGCTGCTCTTGCCCGTCTACTGTCACTGCTTGCTGCCACCCAATGCTCAGGGATACAGACACTGCCAAAGACCAGCACTTGAAAAGCTTCTCTTTGCCTACCCATAATTTCTATCAAGGTAGAACAGAAGGCCGCAGCAAGCTAACTGGTAACAATTCTTAGCGCGTCATACTCTACAACCAGGTTATATAGTAACAGAGATGTTATAAGACCTCCTACTCCTAAGTTATTACTTGACTTTCTGTAGATACAAAAAAAATCTTAATAATGTTCCCCAAAAGTTTATTTCTGCGCCTACTTCTTCTGATGCAACTGAAAGGAAACTTAAATGCCTTCAATGATTTCTTCTCTTCCGTGGACATAACAATTTCTTGATTAGAGGAAATTAATAAATCTACACCAACAGCTCCAATTTCCCGGTTTTTCTACTTGTGCTTTCCTGGGCCAATTAATTATCCCAAACTCACTTCATACTCATACCTACCAGTCAAAGATTCCCAAACTTTCCTGCCAAAATGACTGCAGTGGTCTGTACTGTAGAAGTCTGAAGACTTCATTGGAAAGAGCCCCTCAGAACCGTGAGCATTCACAGCATTGTAGCACTTTTCTTTAGGAAGAATACATGTCCATTTTGCATGCTGTAATTTATTCACAGTTATTTTAGCATTAAAAAGGATGCTGTACATTACTGAACTTGAAGCTGAATCAAAATAAAGACCCTATCTTTTTTTCTTCACTCTAATACCAGCATCTAGACAATTCCTAAACATTTATTGAATAAATAAACAGTGATACTCCAGGCTGCAGGTTGGATTTGGATCTGCTGCAAGCATCTTCTTATTCTGGGACCGAGGATGAAAAGACAGTTCCCGTCAGGACTTGGCCCTTTTGAGTGGGATGTGACACACCACTGAGGTTCCATTTGCCAAGCAAATCACAGCCAAGTCTGCCCACGGGTTGGGGAAGTTTAAAGGACTAGGAGCCACACATGCGACCAGTCATGCAGTCCCACGAACACTCTGCAGATATAAGCTGGGGACCTCTAAGCCAAGGGCACCCAATCTTCTGCTTCTCTGGGCTGCATGGAGGAAAGAGAAATTGTCTTGGGCTGCATATACCTTATATAATATTGTTGTTGTTGTTAGGTGCCATTGAGTCAAATCCAACTCATAGCAACCCTATGTACAACAGAACAAAACACTACCCAACACCGTGCCATGCAACCACCTTTTGTGTTTGAGCCCACTGTTGCAGCCACTGTGTTTCTCCTTATTGTGAGTTGTGCCACATCAGCAAAAGGAGTTCCCAGGGGCTTCACTCCATTCCCGTCATCTAAGGTCAACTCTACTTGAGGAGACAACTCTTCTCTAGTCATCTTTAGAATTTCTTGCAGCCTGGGGAGCTCATTCTTCCACACTATATTTGACAGTGCATCTCTGCCATTCATGGGGCTTTCAATGGCTAATTGTTTCGGGAGTGGGCTGCTGGGTCATTCTCCCCACTCTTAGTTTGGAAGCTCAGCTATAACCTGTCCACCGGGCCCTACTGACATCTGAAACCACGGTGACATAGCTTTCAGCATCACAGCAACACATAGCCCCCACAGCACAATAAGCTGAGTAGTCATAAAAAAAAAAAAAACAATACACACGCTAAAAAACACGTAGTGCTAAAAGATTTTGTGGGGCTGCATTATTAGCTGTCCTGGGCTGCATGTGGCCTCTGAGCCACAGGCTGGACATGCCCGATCTAGAAGCTTCCTCTGGAAGATGGCAATGATCCGGAAGAGACCCAGGTACTACAGCTTGCGTGTTAACTGCAAGTCCCCTCAGATGTCCTACGTATGAGATTTGTCATCGATGGTGCTGTGTTCAGTAAATTCAAATACTTTTTTAATGTGTCACAGGAGCTCACTTTTAAAAAAAAGAAGAAATCTCTGATGAGCTGAGGGATCCTTGTGACACGCAAATGTCTTTTACCACAGGATGTTAGCAGCACGTGTCCGGGGACACCTTGCCTCCCTGAAGCGGAGCGGACCCTGCCTTGTTTGCAAAAGCTCAGCACAGTTCAGCAGAAGAGCAGGGCTGCGAGGTGACAGAGTGGAAAGAATCGCGATGCGATTCCCAGACAGAATTCTAATTCAGGCTGGCTCTAGAAGGTGCTCAGCTTCCAGCCTGCTTCCTAAGTATTTTTATGAGTCAGTCTGTTCCTTTTTGCTACAGACACTTAGTATTCATGCAAAGCGCTAGTCCTGTCCCAGATAAAAGGAAAGCACTAAATATATATGTACTGTTCCTGACATATTTACCACGAGGAGAGAGGGCAGGGCAGGAAGAGGATACAGAGAAAAGCGACATCTGTTGCAGAGCAAACTGCCAGCAGCCTGGCAAGAAGCATTTGGCTGGCGCATCCCGCTTATCTGAAAGCTGCTTCCTGCACCCACGCCAGCTCCCCAGGTCATCTTCCTGGGAGACGGGGAAGAGAACGCAGCCCACCACTCCACAGAAGATAATTTGAAAAAAAAATTTATAAGAATTGGATAAACCTGGCAAATTATTATTAGGTAAATTTCTGACTAAAGGCAGGCTATCCAAAGTGTACTTCAAATAGGCCCCATTTGGACATCATCTGCGCCAGTCTCAAAACTGCAACTAAAGTACTTAACTAGGTAATAGTGGTATCTTTCTCAGGATAAAAATGGAGTGGAAGTTTTTTCCCCAAGTTACTTTCTACTGTTGGAACTAACTTTGAAATGACAGCTAACAGAAATGTTCAGCATACCATCTCGGAGCTATGATGTTGGCTACAGGAAATCTAAACAGAAAAGGTAACCCCAGTTTCTGCTTTTGTGTCCTGAGCATCACAGGCCAAAGAAGCAAAAGGTGCAGTGCCTGCCCACAACAAAGTGACAATGTAGGCAGGTATGTAGCGCATAGTTCAAACAAGAGTCCCTGTGAAAGGCTAAGATCTGCAGTAACAACATATCAAAACACAGCGGACGATACATGCCAGTGTGTCAGAAAACAGAGAGGTAAGGCAGGTGTCTCAGAAGGGGCTTGAAGATGAGATGGGGATGCAGCTACAGGGTAGCCTGGAGTTGTTTGTTGGGTGCCAGGGACTCAGATCAGGCTCAGAGCAACCCTATGTACTAGACAATGAAACATTACCCAACACTGTGCCATGCACACCATCTTTTTCTTTGAGCCCACTGTTACAGTCGCTGTGTTTCTTCTCATTGTGAATCATGCCACATCAGCAAAAGGAGGTCCCGGGGGCTTTACTCCAGTCCTGTCAAGGTCGACTCTACTTTGAGGAGACAACTCTTCCCGAGTTGTTTCTTGAATGCCTTCCAGCCTAGGTGGCTCATTTTCTGGCACTCTATTGGATAGTGCGCCTCTGCTATTCATGGGGTTTTCAATGACTAATTGTTTCAGGAGTGGGCTGCCAGGTCCTTCTCCATGGTTTATCTTAGTCTGGAAGCTCAGCTGAAACCTGTCCACCATGGGTGACCCTGCTAGTATCTGAAATACCCGTGGCATAGCTTTCAGCACCACAGCGACACACAAGCCCCCACAGCACAACCAGCTGACAGGCATGTGGGGTAGCCTGCAGTTGAGGCCACAAGCGTCATTTCAGGAGGACAGAATGCCATGGTAAACATCCGAGCGACTACATGTACTCCGCATCCCTTTCCCACTCAGTCACTCAGGACTAACTGGTGACACTGGTGTCTTTTAGGCTACTTGGTGTTGAGTCTCTTCATCTATGAAACGGGACTTCACCAAGGAGACATTGCCCAATGGTTTCCATCAACAGCCCACTGTGTGTAAATGCTGCTATCAGGAAGCCCCTCTCCCACGGTGACATTCCCTCTGCTTCCTGGAATGCTGGGATCTTTGAGAAGGGTGAGGTCGAGTTCACTCTTCCACTTCCGCTTCCTGGCAGTGTCCCCAGCTAGAGTACAATGACTGAGTGAACAGAGCTGGAGAGAGTGACTCCGTCCTGTGAGTGAAATGCTTGCTCCTCACACTTCCATCACAGCCTGAAGTCTCACCTACACGGGTGTCTGCCTCCCGCACCACGGTGGCCTCCCATCCCGTCACATCTTGGAAGCTAAGCAGGGTCAGGCCCGGTTAGTCCTTGGATGGGAGACCACCTGGGAACACCGGTGCTGTTACGCTTGGGAGAAGGACCCGGCAACCCACTCCCAAAGCACAATCAGCCATTGAAAACCCTATGAATAGCAGAGATGAACTAATAACACTGTTTCGCCTGTCATACATTGGGTGGCTTTGAGTCAGACACTGACTTGACAGCATCTAACAACAACAACAATGCAAGTATAGCTGAAACATTCCTTCCATGAATGGAATTACTGCCCACAAGCTCCTGGTGATACGTTACTTTATATCCAAAAGGCAGAAAAGCCAGAGTCAATGTAACAGCGACACTGCAGAGCTCTGGTCACGACAGTGGAGATCTGGGTTCAAGCTCCCCTCTGAACAGATACAGCCTTCTCTGCCCTCCTGGATTTCCATCTACTTCATGACCCCCTCTGTCAGGCTTCTGCCCTCCTGGCAATGTCGCTGGGCATCTTCCAAATGCTAAAGCCAGGGGCTCCTATTAGCCACCAGTCTGCCTGATGGCTCTGTATTGTGGTCCTCTGGTCTCACTGGCTCGTCGGGGTGAACTGAGCTAATCCCATCGCTTCAAAGACCTGTCTGATATTCAGGACACCCAAGCCCTTTCACTGCTCTGAAGTTCAGACGGAAGTTCTTGTTGTTCCCAGAACAATTGCAAATCCCAGTTATCTTAAACTTCACGTGTAATCCTGAGCCTTCTCTACGATCTTCTGTTCTTAAACATACTCCAAATTTATTTGCTCCCTTATGGGAAGACAGTCAGAACCACCCTGGACTTCGCCCTCCTTTGAACAGCAAATCTACTGAAACATCAAGGCCGATCATTTTCTGCTGATAAACATCTCTCGACATGGGTCCCCCCTCTCAGAGGCACGGCCCCTGCCTTGGTTTAGAGACTGTAACTGCTTTTCAATGCTGCTTTTCAAATGCTGTGGAATAAATTGTTTCTTTTCAGGATATTTGTGTAGCAGTTCTTAGACACCTCTTTCTTGATTTTTCCTGGCTATCGGAAAACCCCACTGAGCAAAAGGTCTCTGCAGTGTTTTGAAATTAAGGGTGAAAGTGAGGCAAATCTCTTCAATTTAAAACTTGGGAAAATGCAATAAAAATGATAGAAAATGCACATGTGTAGCTTACAGAAATCTATTCTTAGACAATCGGGGCACAGACTGACTAATTGTGAGCCACATCAGTTTCCTCTTCCTGGGAACACAGCTGCGTTTCCAGCTTTCTTGGCAGGTGTTTGTGGCCCTGTGGCTGAGAACCAATCAACAGCATGTGACCAGAAGTGAGAGGCAACTCCCACCCCCTGCCCTGGGCCCAGCCAATGGGAACTTGCCAGGCATGACCCCTGGGCTTTATCCTTCCAAAGTTTGGCTTAGGGAACATCAACCCCTTGGAAGCCATATCTTGAAGGTGACAGAACAAGAGAAAACAAGAGGGAAGTCCCCTGATTCTCTGCTCAGAGAAAAGGCACTTGCCCTTTGTCATACTTTGAACTTCAATTGAAAAAATATATATATACACATACACACAATACTATATATACTATATATACATACACTATATATACACTACATATATATAGTACATGCTACATATATATACTATATATATATATATAGTGTGTGTATATATATACACATATATACGAAGATATATATATATATATATATATATCTTCTACTGCATAACCTCACTGCTATTTTCAATTTTGCCTCTTATAACAGCTGGAAGTACCCTAATTAACACATACTTATGAACTACAATTACTTTCCAGCACATTAAACCATTCCTTTGGAGGATGCAAAGTCTCAAGGTTACTATACTGTAATAGGGAAGATTTTTAGTGTTTAACTCCAGAGGACATCAATCACATTAACAATGTTGTTACTAATCACTGAATTATTGTTATTACCAAAATAATGCCGGTACCCGAATGCCTTTCTCTATACTTCCATCAGAGGGAAGCATCATTTCTTCTAAATTATCCCAAGTACCATGTGCCACATGAATTAGCCACAGAAATCTTACAGTGGTTTGTTTGGCAGTGATTAAACCCCAACTTCATAAGGTGTTAAAAGAACAACGGTAGCAGATGGGAACATGAAAACCTTTCTAGTTGCTCTTAATACCTTTGAGTCAGCAAGTTGTAAACTCTTGGAAGTTTCATAAAACAGAAGCTCCATCATCCCACGTGGAAAGCTAAGTGCTTTCTTTTTTACTGTATTTATTCTTAGACTAGTTTGTGCATCATTTCCAGCAGGCTGATGACTAGCTGACAGGATCGTTTCATCTTGCCAACTCAAACCAGTGGACAGTGCTGAGCCTTTTCGAAAAAGGACTTTTAACTGTCACCGCACACTGGAGAAGGATGTGTGCTTCTAAAGGCAGGTGCCTCTTTCTTTCCCACTCTTCCTGCCCATTTTAATGAACGGAGCTGATTAAGCGACTTTCTTTATGGTGGTAACCAGTGTCTCCCTAATCTAAATAGCAAAAATAGCTATAAGGTGGGAAGACCAAGAAAGAAAATAAAAAGTCATCAACTGAAATGGAGCTGGATCCCATATGAGCTTCTCTAGAACGAAAATAGGAGAGGCTTCATTCTTGAAAATTTTCAGAAACTTCCACGTACATTTCTGTCATATTTCTTTATCAGTTCATTGTCTCCACTTTAAGCAGAAACACCAAATTCTAACAGACTGCTAGGGAAGAGCAGGATGCCACCAAAGCCTCCTCCAAGAAACAACTATTTTAGACTCTTTGATACAGTGAGCATTTAAAATACACGAAAACATGCTTCGCTGAAATCTGGTGAATGATACAAACGAAACCCCACATCGCTTCCGGTTTTGCCTTCAACTGCCTTGGCTCGTAAACCAATCGCAGTCTCACAGTTTTGTTCTACATGGGGAAATATTTATTCTCTGGCTAGAAAAGTAGCTCAATGAGTCTTGCAATGTTTCTTCTAAAACACAAGTGAGCCTACTAGGTATGGAGTCAACCGGTGAATGGTGGATGATCCGACACGAATAGAGAAACCCCTTAGATTAGTAAACCAAGCAAATCTCCTATCTGTGCAAAATGTCAGGTTATCTTTAAAATCCAGCCGTATAATGCATGGTCTCAACTCAGCTCTCAGCTGCAGGTTATTTATTCATTCAATACCATATTTAGCCTAAGCAGCTGCTTCCATAACCCAAATCACCCTAGTCTATATTTTCCCAGCACTTTGTAGCCTCATCCTGTTGTTCTAGGCAGAACAAAAAGGCCCTCGTGTAATAAACTTTTCATTGTATTAACATTATGGTTAGAAGCAGAAGCAGTGGAAGAAGAGGGCCAGGGTGGGGGAGGGAAGGAAAGTTACAATGACTGGGTGACTGTGAGAAAATGCCAGAGGTAATCAACTTAACAAGGGAAAAGGCTTGCTTGGGCTCATGGTTTTGGAGGTTTCTACCTGTGGTCACTTGGTCCTGTTGCTCTGGGCCTGTGATGGTGTAGTATATGGTGCTGGGGAGGAGGCCTAATCACCTCATAGAAGCTGTGAGGTAGAGAGAGAGAGTGAGAGGGAAAGGGAGAGGGAGAGGGAAGGAGGGAGGAGGGACTAGGGTCTCTATGTCCCCTTCAAGGCCACGCCCCCAATGACCTAACTCCTCCCACTAGGCCCCGCCTTTTAAAGGTTCCACCACCCCTAGAAGCACCACCGGCTGGCAACCAAGCTTACAATGCATGGACCCTGGGGGACATTAAAATCCAAATTATAGCAGAGCGTAGTGGCGCACACCTGTAATCCCAGCAACTTGGGAGGCAGAGGCAGGAGGACCGCAGGTTTGAGGCCAGAGTGGACTGCGCAACTTATTGAGATCCTGGCTCAAGATAAAAAAACTACAAATGGGCTGCAGCCTAGTGGTGGAGTACTTGCCAAGTATGAGTGGGGCCCTGGGCTCAATCTCCTAGTACAATAACACAAAAAAATCAAAATTATAGCAATGATAATAATTTAAACCGGCACAGGAAGTGGAAAAATTTTGAAGTATGATGGGAGAAAAGACAAAGCTGTTCATCTAGTTAGGGTCAGTTGCCACAGTCCTGCGTGACAGAGTCCCAGGCAGGCTCTTGGCTCTGTCTCAAGCACACACTGCCCTCCTCCCCTGAAGATGGACATGTTTCTGCAAGGCTAGGTGATATTTCACGGTCCCTTCAAGTCTTAGGATGCCATGGTTCTGCGAACAGCAAACTACAGTTCAAAGGTGAATGGGCACGAAAAAGTCACTGGAGAAATGAGATGTCACAAATCATATTAAAAGAAACACTTGGTCCTGGGAAAGTCTGAATAACTGTCACAGCCAATCAGACCAGGCCAGATGCTGACCCAACACTGAAGTGGGCCAAGTGCTGTCAACTTCAGCTGGGCAGAAAACTTCATACATAGTGTCACTATGAGTCGGATGCAACTCAATGGCACCTAACAACAAGTCACAGGTACGAAAGGAGATCGTGAAGTTAGGAGAGTCTGGCTCTCTGCGCCACTGGTCACTGATGCTCACTCAAGCTTCCTAGTCACACAGCTGGAGGTAAGTCAGTGACAATCACGGGATTCCTATCAGGCAAACAAAGAAAACTCTTCTTCTGTCCACCCACACGCGAAAGTGAGATGATTCAAAGTCACCAGCAATGTGGAAGGGCAGAGTGGAAGTGGAAAGGGCAGGGCTGCATGGAGGGACAGAAGAGATGAAACCATGTTTTATTAGTGCCACACTGGCTGATGCCACTATTTCCCATGTGCAGTGAGCCACAGCGAACTATGGTGGCTCTCTGCGTGGCAATATTTTGGTCCTATTTTATGCTTTTTACCTACCATTTATGCATAAATTCCAAAGACTCCAGAGACCAGTGGGCAGCAGAGAAGGAAGGAGATGGGAAAGGATTAATGGGAAATTCTACTGTTACTAAGGATAAATATTACAAGAAG